>JAHHZJ010001631.1:0-75797 GCA_021437245.1 Aegilops speltoides
CTGGGCTCATCATCGCTTCCTCATAGTTTGTAAGTTTATCATGGTCTAGTAACATGACTTCCAGAACAGGATTACTGTACCACTCTGGTGCGGACTGTACTTTTTGAAGACCTATGAGGTTTTTGTAGTAACTTGATCTGAAGTTTCATGATCATCATCATTAGCTTCCTCACTAATTGGTGTAGGAATCACTGGAACTGATTTGTGTGATGCTTTCCAATTCGGGAGAAGGTACAAATTACCTTATCAAGCTCTTACTTTCCTCCCACTCACTTCTTTCGAGAGAAACTCCTTCTCTAGAAAGGATCCATTCTTAGCAACGAATGTTTTGCCTTCGGATCTGTGATAGAAGGAGTACCCAACAGGTTACTTTGGGTATTCTATGAAGACGCACTTCTCTGATTTGTGTTTGAGCTTATCAGGTTGAAAACCTTTTTCATATAAGCATCGCAACTCCAAACTTTAAGAAACGACGGCTTAGGTTTACTGCTAAACCATAGTTCATACGGTGTCGTCTCAACGGATTTAGATGGTGCCCTATTAAACGTGAATGCAGCTGTCTCTAATGCATAACCCCAAAATGATAGTGGTAAACTGATAAGAGATATCATAGATCGCACCATATCTAGTAAAGTATGATTATGATGTTCGGACACACCATTACATCGCGGTGTTCCAGGTGGCGTGAGTTTGTGAAACTATTCCACATTGTTTTAATTGAAGACCAAACTCGTAACTCAAATATTTGTCTCCGCGATCAAATCACAGAAACTTTATTTTCTTGTTACGATGATTCTCCACTTCACTCTGAAATTCTTTGAACCTTCCAACTATTTCAGACTTATGTTTCATCAAGTAGATATACCCATATCTGCTCAAATCATCTTGTGAAGGTCAGAAAATAACGATACTTGCCATGAGCATCAACACTCATTGGATCGCATACATCAGTATGTATTATTTCCAATAAGTCAGTAGCTTGTTCCATTGTTCCGGATATCGGAGTTTTAGTCATCTTGCCCAAAAGGCACGGTTCGCAAGCATCAAATGATTCATAACCAAGTGATTCCGAAAATCCATCTCTATGGAGTTTCTTCATGCGCTTTACACCGATATGATCCAAACGGCAGTGCCACAAATAAGTTGCACTATCATTATTAACTTTGCATCTTTTGGCATCAATATTATGAATATGTGTATCACTACAATCAAGATCCAACAAACTGTTTTCATTGGGTGTATAACCATCGAAGGTCTTATTCATGTAAACAGAATAACAATTATTTTTTAACTTCAAATGAATAACCGTATCACAATAAACATGATCAAATCATATTCATGCTCAACGCAAATGCTAAATAACATTTATTTAGGTTTAACACTAATCTCGAAAATATAGGGAGTGTGTGATGATGATCATATCAATCTTGGAACTATTTCCAACACTCATCGTCACTTCCCCTCAACTAGTCTCTGTTTATTATGTAACTCCTGTTTCGAGTGACTAATCTTAGCAACCGAACAAGTATCAAATACTCAGGGGCTACTATAAACACTAGTAAGGCACACATCAAACACCTGTATATCAAATATACCCTTGTTCACTTTGCCATCCTTCTTATCCACCAAATATTTAGGGCATTTCCGCTTCCAGTGACCATTTCCTTTGCAGTGTAAGCACTCAGTTTCAGGCTTTGGTCCAGCTTTGGTCTTCTTCACGGGAGTGACAACTTGTTTTCCATTCTACTTGAAGTTTCCCTTTCTTTCCCTTTGCCCTTTTCTTGAAACTAGTGGTCTTGTCAATCATCAACACTTGATGCTCTTTCTTGATTTCTACCTTCGTCGATTTCAACATCACGAAGAGTTCGGGAATCATTTTCATCATCCTTTGCAAAATATAGTTCATCACCAAGTTCTACTAACTTGGTGATGGTGACTAGAGAACTCTGTCAATCACTATCTTATCTGGAAGATTAACTTCCACTTGATTCAAGCGATTGTAGTACCCAGACAATCTGAGCACTTGCTCACTAGTTGAGCGATTCTCCTCCATCCTTTAGCTATAGAACTTGTTGGAGACTTCATATCTCTCAACTCGGGCATTTGCTTGAAACATTAACTTCAATTCCTGGAACATCTCATATGGTCCATGACGTTCAAAACGTCTTTAAAGTCCCGATTCTAAGACGTTAAGCATGGTGCACTAAACTATCAAGTAGTCATCATATTGAGCTAGCCAAACATTCATAACGTCTACATCTGCTCCTGCAATAGGATTGTCACCTAGTGGTGCATCAAGGACATAATTCTTCTGCGCAGCAATGAGGATAAACCTCAGATCATGGATCCAATCCGCATCATTGCTACTAACATCTTTCAACACAGTTTTCTCTAGGAACATATCAAAATGAACATATGAAAGCAACAACGCGAGCTATTGATCTACAACATAATTTGCAAAATACTACCAGGATTAAGTTCATGATAAACTTAAGTTCAATTAATCATATTACTTAAGAACTCCCACTTAGACAGACATCTCTCTAGTCATCTAAGTGATCACGTGATCCAAATCAACTAAACCATGTCTGATCATCACTTGAGATGGAGTAGTTTTCAATGGTGAACATCACTATGTTGATCATATCTACTATATGATTCACGCTCGACCTTACGGTCTCCGTGTTCCGAGGCCATATCTATATATGCTAGGCTCTTCAAGTTTAACTTGAGTATTCCGCGTGTGCAACTGTTTTGCACCCGTTGTATTTGAACGTAGAGCCTATCACACCCGATCATCACGTGGTGTCTCAAAGACGAAGAACTTTCATAGCGGTGCATACTCAGGGAGAACACTTCTTGATAATTTAGTGAGAGATCATCTTAAAATGCGACCGTCAATCAAAGCAAGATAAGATGCATAAAGGATAAACATCACATGCAATCAATATAAGTGATATGATATGGCCATCATCATCTCGTGCTCGTGATCTCCATCTCCGAAGCACCGTCGTGATCACCATCGTCACCGGCGCGACACCTTGATTTCCATCGTAGCATCGTTCTCGTTACGCCATCTATTACTTCTACGACTATCGCTACCGCTTAGTGATAAAGTAAAGCAATTACAGGGCATTTGCATTTCATACAATAAAGCGACAACCATATAGCTCCTGCCAGTTGCCGATAACTTTGGTTACAAAACATGATCATCTCATACAATAAAATATAGCATCATGTCTTGACCATATCACGTCACAACATGCCCTACAAAAACAAGTTAGACGTCCTCTACTTTGTTGTTGCACATTTTACGTGGCTGCTACGGGCTTAGCAAGAACCGTTCTTACCTACGCATCAAAACCACAACGATAGTTCGTCAAGTTAGTGATGTTTTAACCTTCGCAAGGACCGGGTGTAGCCACACTCGGTTCAACTAAAGTTGGAGAAACAGACAACCGCTAGTCACCTGTGTGCAAAGCACGGCGGTAAAACCAGTCTCGCCTAAGCGTATGCGTCATGTCGGTCTGGGCCGCTTCATCCAACAATACCTCTGAACCAAAGTATGACATGCTGGTAAGCAGTATGACTTGTATCGCCCACAACTCACTTGTGTTCTACTCGTGCATGTAACATCAACGCATAAAACCTAGGCTCTGATGCCACTGTTGGGGAACGTAGAAATTTCAAAACAAAAAATTCCTACGCACACACAAGATCATGGTGATGCATAGCAACGAGAGGGGAGAGTGTTGTCCACATACCCTCGTAGACCGTAAGTGGAAGCGTTATGACAACGCGGCTGATGTAGTCGTACGTCTTCACAATCCGACCGATCCAAGCACCGAACATACGGCACCTCCGAGTTCAGCACACGTTCAGCTCGATGACGATCCCCGGACTCCGATTCAGCAAAGTGTTGGGGATGAGTTCCGTCAGCATGACGGCGTGGTGACGATGATGATGTTCTACCGACGCAGGGCTTCGCGTAAGCACCGCAACGATATGACCGAGGTGGAATATGGTGGAGGGGGGCACCGCACACGGCTAAGGAACGATCACGAAGATCAACTTGTGTGTCATGGGGTGCCCCCTGCCCCCGTATATAAAGGAGCAAGGGGGAGGGGGTGGCCGGCCAAGGGAGGGCGCGCCAGGGAGGAGTCCTACTCCCACCGGGAGTAGGACTCCCTCCTTTCCTAGTCTAACTAGGAGAGGGGAAGGAAGGGAAGGAGAAGGAGAAGGAAGGAGAGGGAGGAAAAGGAGGAAGGGGGCGGCCCCTAGTCCAGTCGGTTTGGGCTAGGGGGGGCGCGCCTGCCTCCTCTCTTCCACCACTTGGCCCATGAGGCCCATTGCTTCTTCCTCGTATTCCCGTAACTCCCGGTA
The DNA here is from genome assembly GCA_021437245.1 of Aegilops speltoides. Taxonomy (NCBI): domain Eukaryota; kingdom Viridiplantae; phylum Streptophyta; class Magnoliopsida; order Poales; family Poaceae; genus Aegilops; species Aegilops speltoides. Next base: position 4,384 of record JAHHZJ010001631.1, read on the forward strand.
CCCCCGAAAATACCCGAATCACTCGGAACCTTTCCAAAGTCCGAATATAGCCGTCTAATATATCGATCTTTACGTCTCGACCATTTTGAGACTCCTCGTCATCTCCCCGATCTCATCCAAACTCCTTCGGTACATCAAAACTCATAAACTCATAATATAACTGTCATCGAAACCTTAAGCGTGCGGACCCTACGGGTTCGAGAACAATGTAGACATGACCGAAACACGTTTCTGGTCAATAACCAATAGCGGAACCTGGATGCTCATATTGGCTCCTACATATTCTACGGAGATCTTTATCGGTCAAACCGCATAACAAAATACGTTGTTCCCTTTGTCATCGGTACGTTACTTGCCCGAGATTCGATCGTCGGTATCCAATACCTAGTTCAATCTCGTTACCGGCAAGTCTCTTTACTCGTTACGTAATACATCATCCCGCAACTAACTCATTAGTTGCAGTGTTTGCAAGGCTTAAGTGATGTGCATTACCGAGTGGGCCCAGAGATACCTCTCCGACAATCGGAGTGACAAATCCTAATCTCGAAATACGCCAACCCAACATGTACCTTCAGAGACACCTGTAGAGCACCTTTATAATCACCCTGTTATGTTGTGACGTTTGGTAGCACACAAAGTGTTCCTCCAGTAAACGGGAGTTGCATAATCTCATAGTCATAGGAACATTTATAAGTCATGAAGAAAGCAACAGCAACATACTAAACGATCAAGTGCTAGGCTAACGGAATGGGTCATGTCAATCACATCATTCTCCTAATGATGTGATCCCGTTAATCAAATGACAACACATGTCTATGGTTAGGAAACATAACCATCTTTGATTAATGAGCTAGTCAAGTAGAGGCATACTAGTGACACTATGTTTGTCTATGTATTCACAAATGTATTATGTTTCCGGTTAATACAATTCTAGCATGAATAATAAACATTTATCATATATATAAGGAAATAAATAATAACTTTATTATTGCCTCTAGGGCATATTTCCTTCAACTATTATACTCCCTATGGGAACAACTTTGATCATTAATGATGCGTTGTTGTACCCGGAGTCGACTCGTACTCTTTTGAGCTTTAGAGACATCCAGGCTAATGGTTTCCATGTTGAGACCGATGATGAAAACGGCAGGGAGTGCCTACTGATCACAAAGCGGGATGCAGGTGGTAAACATGTTATCGAAAGGCTTCCTTCGTTTGATACAGGGCCATACTACACTAAGATAGTAGCACCGCCCGTGTACACTACCCTCAAGACCGTCTTTAGAAGCTCTGAACTCTTCTGCCACTGGCACAATAAGTTAGGCCACCCCGGACTTAGGATAATGAGAAATATAATTAACAACTCGCATGGCCATAATGTTAACATGAAGAACTTCCCGAATCTTGATGATTTCATGTGCTCCGCATGTGCTAAGGGGAAGTTAGTCATTAGGCCATCGCCCCTCAAGGTAAGGGATGAAATCCCCGCGTTCTTGGAACGTATCCAAGGGGACATATGTGGTCCAATTCAGCCCCTCACGGGGCCGTTTCGGTACTTCATGGTGCTCATTGATGCTTCCTCTAAATGGTCCATTGTTTGCCTGCTGTCAACATGGAACCATGCCTTTGCAAAGTTGATCTCTCAGATCATACAAATGAGGAATAATTTCCCAGATTATTGTATAAAGTCTATTCGAATGGACAATGTCGGAGAATTTACTTCAAAGGCGTTCGATGATTATTGCATGGCAATGGGAATCAAAGTTGAGCACTCGGTACCACATGTTCATACACAAAATGGACTTGCCGAGGCATTAATTAAAAGAATTAAATTCATTGCCCGACCGCTCCTTCAGGGTTGTAATTTACCAACTACATGTTGGGGCCATGTGGTGTTACACGCGGCTAATCTCATCAACTTTCGACCGTCGGCCTACAACATCCACTCTCCTGTTCAACTTGTGCAAGGGTCGGCATCGAAAATTTCCCACCTTCGTAGGTTCGGTTGCCAGGTATATGTACCAATACCACTCCCTCAGCGATCGGCGATGGGCCCACTCCATAAGTCGGGGATATACGTTGGTTATGAGACCGTGTCCATAATCAGGTATCTGGACCCCATGATAGGTGACTGTCACACGGCTTGTTTTGTTGATTGCATTTTTGACGAGGATCTTTTCCCGACTTTAGGGGGAGAGAATCAACCCCTTGATGCTAAAAGTCGAGAAATCACGTGGAAAGCCACGGGGATCCACGCTCATGACCCGCGCACTGGTGAGACTGAGAGAGAAGTCCAAAATATAATAGATTTGCAGTCTTTAGAAAATCAACTTCCCGGCCACTTTAGTGACTTAAAGACTGCGACAAAATCACATGTGCACGCGTGCAATGCACCGGAAAGGGTTGAAATACCGAAGAAAAATGATGGTATACCCGCTCCCGTCCAAAGGCCTAAAAGGACGAGAAATCTGGCTTCTCAAATCCCAAGTACTTGGGGACGCCTGATGAAAAAGGATAAGAGAGATTTATTACAGCCTGTCGCCAAAGTACCCCAAATTGAAACGGGGAGCCAGTCTAGACCTGACACAAGTACGGAAAATTCAGTGCACGAAATTCCGGACTTAAACTTTCCCATAGGGGAAACACCCAGCGGAGATGTGAGCGCACACATCAGCGCAGGAAATCTAAAGGACCGTGCTCCCATAATGGGAAATTTGGTAGAGCAAGTGTTTGCGCCGGATGCGCTCCATGACGAAATGGCCATAAATTATATTTATACGGGGGAGTCCCTGAACCGAGCAACGGTGATTGTCGACATCAACTTTGCTACGAAAATTGCCTCAATCATAGATCTTGACCCTGAGCCTAACACGCTTGCTGATTGCAAGAAAAGGTCGGATTGGAAAGATTGGCAGCATGCAATTACTGCTGAATTATTATCTCTCAACAAAAGGAAGGTGATCGGACCAGTTTGTCGAACTCCTCCCCACGTTCGCTCTGTTGGCCATAGGTGGGTTTTGTTCAAAAGAGAGATGAAAATAATAAGGTAGTACGGTACAAATCAAGGCTCGTCGCTCAAGGGTTCACTCAACGACCAGGTGTCAATTTTGAGGAGACTTATTCCCCGATCATGGATGAAGTTACCTTTAGATACTTGATCTCGATGGCAGTAAACATGGGCTTGAAAATGAAACCGATGGATGTTGTCACTGCTTACTTGTATGGTAACTTGGATTCGAACATATACATGAAGGTTCCAGAAGGTATCCCTGTTCCGAACCATGATAGAGCAAACAGGGGTCTATACAGTGTTCAACTTCAAAAGGCACTATACGGACTCAGACAGTCTGGTAGAATCTGGTACAATCGCATAAGCGATTTCCTTCCTGAGAAGGGCTACACGAGCAATAAAGATTGCCCATATGTTTTTATACGGCGATCCCAAGATAGATTCTGTATAATCTCGGTGTACGTGGATGATTTAAACATAATCGATACGACTGAGGATATTGAGGAAGCGAGTTCCTACCTGATGTCAGAATTCAAGATGAAGGATTTGGGTAAAACCAAGTTCTGTCTAGGTCTGCAACTTGAACATTCCCCTGATGGGATTCTAGTGCACCAGCCGGCCTACACCCAGAAGGTGTTGGAAAGATTTGTATTTGATAAGGCATATCCTTCTAAGACCCCGATGGTCGGGAGGTCTTTACAGCCAGACAAGGAACCGTTTAGGCCAAAGGAAGAGGGGGAGGAAACTCTGGGACTAGAGGTTCCTTACCTGAGTGCAGTTGGAGCACTCATGTATCTCGCAAACTGTACACGGCTAGACATTGCGTTCGCCGTCAGTTTGCTTGCAGGTCTGATTCGAACCTACCAAAAGACAATGGAAAGGTGTCAAGGACGTCTTCCGTTACCTGCAAGGGACCAAATATCTTGGCCTGTTTTATAAAAGGAATCAAGACCTATCTATTATAGGCTACGCCGATGCTGGGTACCTATTGGACCCGCATGATTGCAAATCGCTGACTGGATATGTTTTCCTTTGTGGTGGAACTGCATTTTCCTAGAAATCATCCAAGCAAACACTTGTGTCGACTTCCACGAACCACTCGGAAATCATGGCACTATTCGAAGCGTCAAAAGAGTGTGTATCGCTTCGGCGGATGATCGGCCACATTCAGCAGACATGTGGGCTGAACACCGTACAAACCCCTACCATTATCTATGAAGATAATGCTGCTTGTGTTGCACAAGTCCAGATGGGTTATATGAAGAGTAACCTCACAAAGCATATTAGTCCCAAGTTCTTCTATGCACATGAGCTGCAGTAGTTGAATGAGGTGAAAGTTTTGCATACTAAGTCCTGTGACAATCTTGCTGATATGTTCACTAAATCATTACCAGCATCAACCTTAGAGAGGTGTGTGCGTGGAATCAATATGATGAGACTTAGAGAGATGGAAGGTTCAGGGGGAGAAACTTCACAAACTCGTCGCTAAAATCTCAATCCTGATGATCAAGTACTCAACTTGATGGTTGAGTGGATTGTACTCTTTTTCCCTTGAGTGAGTTTTCCTGATGTTTCTCACACGAGGTTTTTGAAAAGGCAATTTGTGCAATACAACAACGTATACTGTATGCTCTTTCTCCATATTTTTTCCCACTGGGTTTTTCGGAGTTTTGAGGCATGGATATATGGATAATTACCCAAGGGGGAGTGTTGGGAAATCGGGGCCACCGAGGGGTGGCGGCAGCCTCATGCGTATCGCACAGGCTAGCCCCTCCCCTTTTCCCCACTTTACGTTAAGTGGGTACTTATCCCTTGACCCCCTAGTCACTATATAAGGCAACGAGGAGCCATCATTGTAACACCCTGATCATTGATTAATAAAGCGGGCCTCCTCCATATCTCTCTGTGTCATTTATTTTCGTGTGTTCGACTACTTCGACTACCTCGTCTACGACACTGGCTCTCGCTCCGCAACCTCGGACCGGACTGGCCGGCGGAGTTGCGGAACATGTATGACATCGTGCGAAATCATGCCCTATGACCATGCTTGATTTTTCTGAAGTTAATGGAACCTACTTCCTGCCCTATGAGTTCCGTGCCACAAAAATTGACAAGCCTCAGGGACAAGAACAAGTAACCGAACAAAGTTCGGTTGCCAAGGATCTTCAAAGTAACAATGCACGGAATCAAGAAAAAGGTGATTAAAATGCGTTGGTGAGCAATCCAAAGACGGAGCAAGATATTGTTCAAGTCATATCACCATCATGGTCTCCCAACATATTTCAAGAGGTATGTCTAGCAAGTAATTTACCTGTATTTCAGATTTGGTCACAACTTTATCGTTGATGCATCTATTAGAAAAATTCTCATAAGTAATTTTGAAAGACCAATGAAGAAGGGTAACTTACTTGTTAGTAATAAAATTGTAATAGAGAATATGACTCAACCCATTGTGCCATTTATAAAGACCGATAGTGAATTATTATTGCAGCCAAGGTTTTCCCCATTGCTTTATCTAAAGTTCATATAAAATTGGGTATTTTTGCTTATTTATTACTTGGATTGCATTTGGTCTCTATTGAGACATGTATGTTCTAACTATTTTCGTTTTAGAAATTTAAAGTCAAGGTTAAATTCTTTTGAGAAAACCGATGCTATTATGATATCTTATCGGAAGACATCGGATATAGAGTGAAAAACACATTGCATAGCCGAATGGGGGATATTCCAAATCTGAACCATTCATTTGCTTACCTCCAAAGCTGTTCTCACGGCAAGACCGGCTAAACAATAAGAAGTATACCTTCAATTAAAACATGTGTGATCAAATATTTGATTTGTTGCTAAAAAATAATTACATTAGAATTCTTGATCACCATGTCAAGCCATCAATCCAGGGACGAATGTATTGTAAGTTGCATGATTCGTCCAATCATAGTTTTGAGGATTACAACATGTTTCGTCAAATAGTTAAATCAGCCATTGAAAAAGGACGATTGAAATTTGTTGAAACACCAAGAGATGACCAGTCTATTCCGATTGGTCCTGATGGCAAAAAGTTTTTGAATCGGCTACTTCAAGTCGATCCATTTAAAGAGAAGTTAAAAGCTGCATGTGACGGAATCAAGCTTTCAAGTAAAGAAGTTGTTCAAGAGCACAATGAAGATATTCTATAAGGCGGGAATTCCGTCAAGGTTGCACAGAAGACGCCAAGTACTGGGGGGCAACAAGAAAATTCAGAGATAGATGAAAGCAAACCAAAAGAAGACAGAGGCCGAAATAAGCGCAAGTGTAAGAGATCAAAAATCACCTTTGCCAAACTATTGGATAAATATCAAAAGAAGAGTGAAGAGAAGAATGCTTATCGGCCAAATCATGCAAAGAAACCAAGGTCATCCCCAAGCGCAAATATGAGGATCAGTATTGGCAAAGTGAGAATTTTAATGCAACATATTCATATCCTTATTTTGCGCCGCCAATTCCAATGCCGTGGATGCCTCCCCATGCTCATTTAAATCCATATTCATCATTGGACATGTGTGATACAAGGGCACAATCTCCATATTATTTTATACCATCTCACCAATACCATGAAGCTCCAAGAAGATCAACATTTGAACAATCACGCGTCAAAGACCATTTCAAACATAAGGAATCGGTCCAGAGCGCAAGGAATAAGAAATAGATGGTAAAGCAAGTTTACTACGTGAAAAGAGATGATCGTAAGTGTGCTACTTCAGAATTGATCTCAAATAACAAAGAGACAACTAAAGTGTTGACATTGGCTACAAAAGGCAAAGAAGTGAAGCAATCAATTGATAAAAATCAGAGTGCCAAATCTGAAGAAAAGAAGTTGAGGGTGCACAAGGCCCAAAAAGAGTTGCCATTGGTTGAAACAAAATCACAGTCGAGGTGCTCACTCGGCTTATCGTATTGGCAAAAGAAGGAGCTACAAAAGCTTAGTGCACAAGAGCTAAGAAACAAGAACATGGCATGGGTTCCCAAGAGGGAAAGTCAAAATAAAATGATGCATGTCCTTCTATTGCACGAATTGTTACAAAAGTGAAGTAAGGGAAGGATGGAAGCGGAAAACAATTAAGCTGAAGGTGTACATCATCCCATGAAAATCTTCGGTTAGCACATCATTCCTTTTAGTCAAACAAGCCATTGATGTCTTTGCCATGGAATTCATCCCAATGTATGATTGGTTACCCTCGATGGCCGTATTTTAATCCATGAATGCAATATAATTATTTATGTCATGAAAGGGTGTAACCAAATCACTATACATTTCATTAGCTACAAGTCTGATCCAGAGGGCCGAAATACTTGATTTGTTATTTCACTTGTTTATTTTTTCTATACGGTCTTTGATGGATGAGATTTACATGGACCTTATGTTAATGGCCGATACTTAACTATCGCCCTAAGAAACTATCTAATCATGGCTGGTGTGGAATTCTAACATCGTCCTTAGTTTGATTGAAGAGCGAGACCACTACTATGGAGATTTTGTTTTGATGGTTGAATTCATAACAATTCCACAGTGTTGGTGTTACTTATATATCTCCATATAGTGTTGTTCTATGAAGCCTTGTATGTCTCTTAAAATATTTATTGCACAATAATCAAAGCCCAAAATGCAATGTTATTCGGTTTGTATCTTTTTGGTTGCCATAGGTGCTACACATAATGAGGTTATCGGTGTTTCGTTATGAACAGTGCAACCAATATCCAAGGGTTATCAATGTTTGACGAATCACTTTTAATTTAACTTATCATACTAAAAGCATATAAATGGCTTATGGAGTGTTGACATCATCCTTAGAACAAACATGGTATAAGTTATTTGTCGGCACGCTAGCTTTGCTGAAAAATAGGGGGCATGTGTTGACGCTCAAAAGTGGCACAACCGTAAAAGTTGCTTTAAACTATGTCAAGATTAATTCAAACTTATGATTGGAAGTCACCACGGGATGACTTTCTTCGAGAAGATCAAGATGGATATGAAGGTGGTCTAAAATGGAGCTCGGATGGAAATGTTATGACAAGTTCGGAGAAGCACATGTTGACACAAAATTAAAGAATGGCTTGAAACCCAACTAAGATGGCCTCCAATGGAAAAAGTTTCAACATTGAAGTTGTGCGTCTTGTTGAAACAGTTGAATTTGATATAAAAATACTCGCAATCCAAGTTTGTATGCAAAAGTTAGAGTCATCGAAATGCAGCCCTGTCAAGAGGCAAAATATGGCGCGCCCCACCAGACACCTTGTCTGATGGGTAGCGCAAGTACCAAACTGTTTTGCGCGAGCGATTCGGCCCTGAAGATGGCCTAAAATCGAAAAAAGTTCAACAAGAAAGTTGTTCGTCTCGTCGAAACGAGTAAATATGATTTTGGATGCATTTTCATCGAAGGTCCTTTACTGCCTCAAAAAAGACCCGCAAAGTGCAGCCAGTTTTAAACAGAACAGTTTTGGAAAGTTTGGACAAAACATCCGAATTTGACTAGGGTTTTGGACGTGAATCCAAGCCTTTTCCTTAGAGGGGATGTCCAGCCGCCTCTTATATACCTAAGAGGTGGTGGCCGATTGAATAACACACAATCGATCAATCCATCTACCACTTTTATCTTTTATCTTTTCTCCTTAACCCTAGTTCTTCTTCTTCTCGTTCTTCGTTCGTTCTTCTTCAATGCAGGGCAGCGAACCTCGTGGCCCTAGGGGTGATCAGGTAGACCTAGGGCAGCCCATACACATCGCGCGCCCTGACGGGATACCTCCCGGGCGTGTGGGGTTTTGGGTCATCAAAAGCACCCGCCGGATTGCTTGCATACCGTGCTTCCGGACGGGTCTCCTTCGACGTGAGCTGCGGTGCAGCACCCTCGGTGTTGGAGGTACACGATGACGTGTTCGTGTGCGAACATAGGCCAAGGCTTAGGGGGAGAGTGTTGGCCACAATAAGCCGCGGCCACGATCCGGAGGCAGCGAGCGTGTGTGTGTGGCGTGGTGGCTGTGTCGGACGCGTCGGGTTCGTGTCGTGTGTGTGCATGGGTGCGAGCGTGTGTGGTGCATGGGTGCGCGTGTGTGCGCGCAGTAGCTGCGCCTTAGACGTAGGAGTCCGTTGGCGAGCAGGGCGGTGTGATCGGGTCAGACCCGTGCGGGCTCAGCGCGACCCAGACGCGAATGTGCGCGTCGTGGGCGCGTCTAGAGCGGGCCAGGTCGTGGCCTGATCGGACGGGGGCGTGCGGGACGTCTACCCAAGGTATAAGAGGACCTGCAGGGCTCGTTCTAATGGCCGGGGAGTTAAGTTCATGCTTGGGAAAAAGACCGTTCGTGCGATGGCGTTCGTGCTCCAGAAACTCTCGCCGTGTCCTCTGTGTCCTCCTTCTCGTGTCATTCGAGCGTTGAGAGAGAGAGAGAGAGAGAGAGAGAGAGAGAGAGAGAGAGAGCTAGGGAGGAGGTAGGGCAAGGCCACGGCAACAATAATCCTTTCCTCGGCCTCCTCCAGAGAGTTGCTCAATGGTATTGTCGGCATTCCTATCAAGCATAGCCATGATATATGGTAGGGGGATGCCCTCTGAACCCTCGTGTTTGTGCTTGTCATTGACCCATTGAACCACATCCTCGCCAAAGATTACTTCTTGGGTCAGTTTCATCTTCTGCATGGGAGATCTCGACGTATCGGGCTTCATTATATGCGGATGGTGTTGCAATATTTATTGCTCCGGTTAAAAAAGATATCCAGTTCATGGACTCTACCATGGCTGATTTTGGGGCCTTTTATCGTTCTACCAACTTACTGACAAAGCAAAATGTTATTGCAGAAACAAAGTAAAGCCCATGTGAATTATGATTGAGAATAAAATTGATAAATTCAGCATATGAATGGTGTCAAAAAAAGACAAAGGCAAAACCACACTATTCACATCTGTATTTTCTTTTTTGTTTTTGTAAGTGTATTTTGATTTTGATTTTGAACTTAAGTTTTAAGGAGTTGTAGACGCATGTCTTGTGAATATCCACAACAAAATTTGGTATTTTTTGAAAGATGAAAAATTGATTTTCAAATGTGGGAGCATGTGATATTCTCCTCCCTTAGGTGTTCCTGTGACATGTTCGGCAATTGGTTGCGGGGTATTGATAAACAATTTTCTGCACATGTTCTTATTGGGGCGGCTGCCTTATGCTGGGCATTATGGCTTACCAGGAATGATGTGCTTTTTAATAATAAATGTGGTTCTTTTCCTATGCAGGTTATTCATGCATATACGCGATGGCTCCGTACTTGGTCTATCCTGCAGAAGTTGGAAGACATAGACCTTTTTATGATAGCGTCTACACGGCTGGAGCGTACGGCCAGGGAGGTTTTCTCCCTCCATGGATGGTTGTGTAATCTCCGTATAGGATCTGCCCCACCCTAGGCTGGACTGATTTATTTTTGCTGTAAAACTATGTTTATTTTTGGTCGTTTGGACTTTTTGGCTGTGTGCATCATGTTATGTAGAGGTCGTGCATTCTTTAGATGCGGTTGTATCACCTTGATTAATTAACTCAATGAAATGTCCTTTATCGAAAAAAGGTGTTCATGTGACATAAGATTATGTTGATACCCACTATTGAGTATCGTGATTGTATTGGAAACATAGGATAGACTAGGAATATTCTGGCTTGTCTTGTACTCCAAGTAGATCATGTACTCCAACGCCCACGAGGCTCAAGCAATAAACCAACGATTCCATCAATCCCTCTCTATCCCTTCTAACACCCATGTCATTGCGCGTCGTTTGGTGCTTAATTGCATCCAATTTCCCTCCCATTGTGGATCTTCCCTCCCAAGAAAGAAAGAGGTGGTGGCCGGCATATATGGTCGGAATACGGCTTGCTGGCTGACGAGAAAGAGTATTGTGTGGGTGGGGCACTACCTTACATGCCTATGTTGCGCTTGTTATTTCTGCTTGTACTGGAGGGTATCATACACACAAATATCATGCATATGATACTATCTGCGTAGTGCATAGTATCATAGGTTAATATTTTAGGTGGAATGATTACCCTTCTGAGTTCCTTATTCCCTCTCTTGTAACCGACAATATTATAATTTAAATAAAGCCACCAAAGTTAAAATAACTACCACTTAATTGAATCGCACTTAGGCTTCAGTACGTCCACTGAAATTATGAGTAGAAGAGTGAATTAACATACGGAATTTTCATTGTACTAGAAGATTCTCTAATCTTGATTTGGGCTTTGTAAATATTTATTTGATGCACAACTACCACACCAACCTCTGATCACATTCCGTATATACTAGGGTCACATTGTCTTCAGTCGCAGCTCGATATATACCTATAAATTTGTCTTGTGGTCTTCTTCGAGGTCACTCACCTATAGCATCTCGCACTTGCCAAGACTCGTGAGGAAGATGAAATCGTGGCACTTATGATTTTAGTGTTAGATACATGCGTATTCCGAATAGTAGGCATACAGGAATATGTTCATTCATGTTGTGTTTAAACTGGCGTCATTGACCTAATTACGGCAAGCACGGTAGACGTGGCAGCTAGGAAAAAAATCTCCTGGATGTGGAGGCAAGCGACTGCGTAGCTTTGGTGGATTCTGGGCTATATAGTGAGACGAAAGAAGTAGGATTCAATACTACCATAGCTCAAGAAGAAACAATTGTCTAGGATAGTCTTTTTTAACTTGATCCACACGCGACTAACTCTTTTAATCGGGGTTGTCAATGAAACCCCCCTTCGCTACAATTAATTTTGGAAAAGAAATCTAGCTAATGTGATACGAGAGCTAGAACGTAGGATCCATCGTGCTGATACACGACTACCATACTACAGAGTATACTGCACGGTAATGTTTGTGACAAATACGTCATGGAACACTTGAGAAAATGAACGCTCGTACATGAGCATCGTGTCGCAGGGCAGCGAGCGTGGACGTATAAGGCTTGTTTGAAAGATTGTACCCTAAAGAAAGCAAAAAAAAATTGTCCCCTACTGACACTGGCTGGTGGAAACATGCACGGTATGCTCCACCTTTGCGTCGACTCTCTTTTATCGAGGTGGTACGTGCTTGGAGATGCATGTCCCCGACAACATAACGAACAAACCCGCCGCCACTCTTTTATCGACGTGGGGTATTGATATGGCTGCTGACCCCGGGAGATTAGTATTGGATCTAACATTAGGTGGGATCAATGAGATCTTTTTTTTTTAAATACGAAACATGTTCAAACATTCTCAAAAAATTTGCAGACACACATCAATGTTTGATGTACAACCTAAATTTTTTTAGCTATTCATTCGACCTACACTAATAGAAAAAAAAGAGAAAATCGGATGTGAATAGTTTCAAGATACTATTCACGCAAAGCTACCATTTTTCACATTCGAATCGAATTTTTCTTTTCGAAATCTGTAAACGTACATCGAGTTTTGAGCTGATTTTTTTGGAGTTGTAGACATACCCCGCAAGTATGTTGTGAAATGATTTCAGAATTTTTCAGAATGCTAAATATGAAATTTTGTGAATGATATCATTGATCTTACCTAATATGAGACACTATACTAGTGATCCATGTCGCCGCCACATGTCAATTCATACTTAGGGAAATGGTTGGTTTGGTTTGTAACCTATGGTTTTCACATCTAACCTTAGTCATACCACAATACATTAGACATGTATATGATTATTGCCAGTCATCGCTTGCCACTTCTCTACCTATATGGGGCCATATATCGTAGTTTCGGTTTTTGCCAAATCATGTCACACTTGTCGTCGTCATCTTATTCACCACACTTTGTGGCAGCAACACAAAGTTAATCATGGAAAAAATATGCCCTTGGTTGCATTCGACCTCCCATTGTTGATATGCTCTCTCAAGAAAAACACATATGGTCAGACATGTGTAGGAACATTTGCTCTCCGGTTGGGCACCACCTCCATGCTATTGTGCTTGTTATTTCTGGACACTACATTACTATACATAATCAACTAGTTTTGTGTGTGCATTGATTCTTCCCAAGTTTATTATTGTGTTAATAATTAGCACATCATATCACATACTATGCACCAATCTACGTTTATGTAGGATTGGTACATATATATAAGTCGCTCACTCAATTCCATCACTTCATCCATGTGATTCTCCTTCTAGTGTAGGCAACAACAGTTGAACTGAATCGCATTTCCACTAGCTCGATGTTTTTGCTAGGTGATATATAGTATATAACGACCATCAAATTGAAGTGTGAAATTACATATATGAATGTACATTGTACTAAAATAATATTTTGATCTATATTTGGGCTTGTAAATATATACGTAGTAAGGACTCGCTTGCTTTGATCTTAGCACTATATATGTCCATCTAGTTGTCGTGTGGTCTTCCTCCTATGACATCCCGCCTACACCATCTTTTAGGTGCCAAGACTTAAGAGGAAAAGGAAGCGGTGGCACTTAGGATCTAGGAATTACACACATGTAGCATGTTTGGAATAGGAGGCTTCCATGAATATGTTCATCCACGCAACATCCAACTTGGTATAATCGACCTAACTACACCCATCATGAAAGGAGCCACAACTAGACACAGAGTTACATGTGGAGGTAGTGTTGACCAAAAGCCTCGTTGCACCTATTCAATGTGCGAACAGCCACTTGACAACATCCTTCAGGCCTTCCCGACAATCCGCACCTCATTCCTAATGTGTGATCTTCGGCTCCCGCCGTCGGATAAAAGGTTGAAGCGCATTCATTTACAGCACCTCAAAGACTAAGCGGTGGGCAAGATTGTGCTTTGGTGTGGCAATGTGTCCATGATTGACCGAATCATTCTTGTCAAGGTGTGATAACCACCATTGTGATTTATCATCTTACGTTGCTTGATGTGCCGACTGAAGTTCAAAAGAAGATTGATAGCTATCTCAGGTTGGGTGTTAATAAGATGGTTGAGGCAAGTGACAAGTTAACTGGGAGATGGTTTGTAAGTTGAAGTCTTGCGGTGGGCTAGGTATTCTTAATTTGGAGAAGTTCACCACTACGCTTCGTATCTGATTGTTTTGCTATGAATGAGCTGATGCCCCCTCCCCATCCCCCGGACTTCGTTTGGTATTGGCTTGCCAACCACTGCAAAAAGCTTGCTCATATTTTTTTAGAGAGAAGACATCGGTCGAGCCCGAGACGAGGCTTGAACCAAGCCTGACTTTTAATTAACAAAGCCATTGACCGGCCAGGATTACAATGATCAAACACTTCGAATCAACAAAAAAAAGGAAGTAAAGAAGGAAACTGAGGCAGAACAACCTCAGGCGGCCAATATAAGGTGCAAAATAGGACAGTGCATAGACCTAAGACACCACACATATGAAGATGTAACTAAAGAGATGATCTTGATCCATCGAGGTCTCGACCAAAGCAGCCATCACAAGACAAACACAAAACTTGTGGAAAACACCAATGTGAAAGGAGAATGCCCAAGTTCACCCCTGACTGATGAACAACTTGGGACAATGACAACTGTCTTCATCGCCGAAGAAGGCCACTACCTTCTCGTCCTGGATCTAAAAGGCGTCGCACCATCGGCAGCGAAGTGGTTCCCCATGGGGCCGGATGCAAATATGGCCACATGTGTTCCATGGGAGGAAGTACAACAGACCACATCGAGCTCCACAAAAAAACTGTTGCTGCCATGGAACGACCACAAAGGAGTCACACACTTCAGGATAGGAACGCTAAACAAATCGACACGTCTAGAACTTGACAAACATCAAAGCCGCCACAACATCCACCAACATATCCGAGAAGGAAATCCACCCAGCAGTCCAACGACTGTGCCTTCAGGAAGGGCCACGACATCGTAGCACCGTCGTTGTCCCCAAAGAGGACCAAGGTTTTCACCTAGATGTAGGGGAGGATGTGTGGGGGTGGGATACTTCAATTAAGCCTTTAAGAAGTGGATCGGTGTTGCAGCGTGATGGTCATTGCGGTCGCCAATGCCAGCCAAGGGTTTCCCATGGTCCCCAGAAACCCCACCACCTAAACACTGCCTATCACTGGATCAGGCGAGTAGGACCACACCAGCCCTAGATCGAACGGGATAGGGTGAGGACGATGGAGATAGTGTTGGTCGATCCAGATTTGGCTGTGGACCAAAGGAAGGAAGTCCGGCCACCGCAAGAACCAACCACCAGGTCCTCACCGCCCATGCAAAACGAGGACACCAACCAAGCACCCGTAGCCACCATCCACCATAGGGACAGCGCTGCCCGCCTTGACCGGGACCGACACCCCGGCACGCCAACCTCGTCGCGCGAGGCAGAAGCAGCAAGCCTCGCCGCCACCTTCCTCGGCGCCACGCGGGCTTGCCGGTGGCCGTCTCTGGTGGTGGCGAGGTTAGGAGGGAGGAGGGGAGAGGTCAGCGGTGGGCTAGGGTTTGGAGCCGCCCGACTCATATTCATTTCTCTCAAGGAATCCCGGACACAATTGTTGGGAAATTCACTTCCAATGAGGAGTACTTGGCTTGCTTAGCATACAAGGCACCCCCCCTCCCATTTAGATTTGGGCTCCCCCTAAGTGCGATTTCTTTGCCTATCTTGTTATCCAAGATAGATTATGGACGATCGATAGATTGCTCCACCCTGGATGGCTGAACTATGGGATGTGCCCTCTATATAAGCAACTCCAGGAACCCGTTATGAACCTCGTTTGTCATTGCCGCCACACGCGTCAGGTCTAGATGGAGGTCGCTTCTTGGCTTGGGCTCCATGACATCATGGTTCCGCGGCCTTGTGACCTCGGAGAAGGATTGGTGGAATGAGATGGCTAGTATGAGGAACCAAAATAGAAAGGCCATCTCCTCCTTGAAGATGCTTGTTATGTAGGAAATTTGGAAAGAGCAGAATGCCATAGGCTT
The DNA here is from genome assembly GCA_021437245.1 of Aegilops speltoides. Lineage (NCBI taxonomy): Eukaryota > Viridiplantae > Streptophyta > Magnoliopsida > Poales > Poaceae > Aegilops > Aegilops speltoides. The sequence continues at coordinate 20,322 of JAHHZJ010001631.1, forward strand.
CCGCAACCTTAACACCGGACGATGGTGACTGTGACAAAGATCAAAGAGGAGGCCCGACTTTGGCATTTGCTGGGGCTGCACACTTGAGTATTGTAATGTTGAGAGAGTAATTGTTTTGTATCCTCGTCTGGCGGTCTTTGTCTAAACCCTCTTCCTTAGTCAATGAAAATGACAAGTCTTTTTCCTTATTTCCAAAAATATATAGACGCATATCACAAGGCAAAACACCTCACCTTCGACGCGAAAAAACACCTTACACTGAATAATCTGTCTTCAAAAGGCACACAAGCCCGTTAATTTGGGAGACTTAGTAGAACAACCATCTGACTAGCCACTGAACTAACCATTTGACGCTCTGAAATATATTCCTTTGTTTCCTAAACGAGTAAGATATTAGTTACTTTTTCGGGGAATGTACTCCTTCGAAAATTGAGGTAGATGTGATGAACTTATCATTTTGAGTGTTGCCTACTGAAGGTCTCTATATAATTTGTTGTGCCCTGTTGCAATTGACATTTTCAGTCCTACTGAAGTTTCAGCAAATCAAACACACAAAATATATATTAGTATGCCTTTCTTTAGATAGTACATCTCTGTTCTGAAGAACTCTCGCGATAAAGCATGTTCCACATTCTGGAGGAAACTGACATTTCGTCGTTCACATCATCTTGTACTACATCGTGTTGACCCATTATCAAAGTCATCATAATTAGTAATACAAATAAATATAGTTCAGGAGGAACGGCATTAGGATGCATGTTCTAAGAGCAGTTTCGTTACTTTCAAATTAGTGCTTGGGGTTGGCTTCTAATATTAATCTTTGTTGCCATTGCGCATATAAAGACCTAGTGTCTGAACCATGACGCCAACGGGACATTGTAAGATGTAACCAACATAGCTAGCTGCTCATCCTATTTTGACCTGATAACTGAACTAGTAGTATATCACAGTACAACAACACCCGAGTGTGGCAGCAAGTTCTAGGATTGCATCCAACATTCCAAGACAGCAACGCACATCGCCCACAGCATACATCGCCTGTAGCAGAAAGAATAGCTTGATATTTGTCGGGCACATTGCCATGGAGTGAGACCAAATTATTTCATGCCAGCAAGGCTAGTTGATTGTGTCAAACATGATGATATGGTTACGTTCGTATGTACGAGACATGTACAGGAAGGAACATCACCCCGCCGGAGGAGTAGTTAGTTAGCTAAGTACTTTGTATCTTTATCTCCTCTTATCTCTAGTTTTCTTCCTTTGCAAGATGTATCTCTCTCAACAACCTGTACGCGTATTTGGGCTCGCAACCCTTCTATTTAACACGCACCACGTCGGCCAGGAAGGCTAAGACGTTTACCGCAAGTCGCACATGGTATACAGAGCCTTCTTCTTCCACTAAAACCCTAACTATCCATCTCCATCAAGTGCGCAGCCATGTCTTCCTCCTCTGCCTCCTTCAAGTCGCCGCTCAGCGGTGGAGTCCCGGAGAAGCTCTCCCGCACCAACTACGTCTTGTGGCGAACCCAGATCACGCCGCAGCTACGGGGCGCCGGCGTATTCCACCACGTCGACGGCACCGCGACTTAGCCGGTCAAAGTCCTCACTAGCAAGGACGCCGCCGGCAAGGAGACCACTGGGCCGAATCCCCTTCATCCACTTTGGGTGAGGGAGGACCAGCAGGTCCTCGGATACCTGCTCCAAAATGGGTGAGGGAGGACCAGCAGGTCCTCGGATACCTGCTCCAAAACCTCTCCAAGGAGGTGCTCGTCACGGTGACCACGATCACCACGGTGCGCGAACTTTGGGTGGCACTAGCGAGCATGTTCTCGTCACAGTCACTCAGCCGCGTCAACAACATCCGTACAACACTGATCAATGCGCAGAAGGGAAATCAATCGGTGGCCTCCTTCTTCGCCGCCATGAGAGGTCTCGCAGATGAACTCGCTGCGGCGGGCAAACCCATCCAGGACGACGAGCTCATGTCCTACATCATCCACGGGCAAGATCAAGATTATCAGCCCCTTGTCTCCGCACTGGATGCTCGTGTCACCCCGGTAACTCTTGATGAACTTTTTGCTATGCTCAGTAACTTTGATCAACGCATGGCGCAGTACCAAGGCTCCGGTGGTGGCTCTCGCTCGCACTCATCTCCCCGTGGCAAGGGGAGGTTCGGCTCTGGTGGTGGTGGCTACTCCAACAACTCGCGTGGCGGTGGTCGCTCGGGAAACTCCAAAGGGCGCCGCGGTGGTGGCAGTGGCGGCTCCAATAGATCCCGCCCGGAGTTGCCCCGGTGCCAAATCTGTGGCAAGCCTGGCCATATGGCGAAGGACTGTTGGTACTGCTACGAAGAAGATGATGGTGACTCCTCGCAAGATGAAGAGGAAGTTGATGCTGCGGCCGATGGTTCCTATGGAGTTGACAGAAACTGGTACGTTGACAGCGGCGCCACCAACCACATCAACAACAAGCTAGAGAAAGTCACCATGAAGGAGAAATATCGTGTCAAGGACCAAATTCACTCGGCCGGTGGTGAAGGTATGGCCATACGTCACATTGGTCACTCAATTTTTAATACCCCTAGTCGTAAAATTCTTCTCAAAAGAATCTTGCATGTTCCTAGTGCTCATAAAAATCTTCACTCCATTCATAAAATTGCCATTGACAATCATGTTTTTCTCGAGTTTCATCCTTGTTTCTTTTTGATCAAGGATCAGGCCACGAGGAAAGTTATCTATCAAGGTAGATGTGTTCGAGGGCTCTACCCGTTGATTCCGGAGTTTAGAAGATTCAATAAACAAGCTTGTGGTACTATCAAGCTTTCGTCCACACGATGGCACAATAGTTTAGGACATGCCACTTTTTCTTTGGTTGAACAACTACTTAGGAAAAATAAGCTCTCGTTTGTTGGTGAGCGAAACATTAAAACTATTTGTGATTCATGTCAGTGTGCTAAAAGTCATCAATTACCATACCCTATATCTACTAGTGTCTCCACCAAACCATTGCAATTGATCTTTTCTGATGTGTGGGGGCCTGTCCCCCTCCTCTATTGGTAGACACACGTATTATGTGAGTTTCATCGATGACTATAGCAAATTTTCATGGATCTATCTCCTAAAGAAAAGATCGGATGTGTTTCAAGTTTTTCACAACTTTCAAGCACTTGTTGAAAGAAAGTTTGATAGTAAGATTATTGCTGTCCAATCCGATTGGGGAGGGGAATACGAGAAACTTAATTCCTTCTTCCAAAACATAGGCATATCTCACCATGTATTGTGCCCGCACGCTCACCAACAAAACGGGTCGGCCGAACGCAAGCATAAGCACATTGTAGAGGTTGGCTTGGCCCTCCTAGCCGGAGCCTCCATGCCCCTCAAATTCTTGGATGAGGCTTTTCTTACAGCCGTTCATATCATCAACATGCTACCTAGCCGAGTCATCAACAATGAAACACCCATGGAACGTCTACTCCACACAAAACCAGATTACACCTCTCTCCGTGTCTTTGGTTGTGCTTGTTGGCCAAATCTTCGGCCTTACAATAATCGCAAGCTCATGTTTAGATCAAAACAGTGTGCCTTTCTTGGTTATAGTGCCCAACACAAAGGTGTCAAGTGCCTCGACATCTCCATTGGTAGAGTTTACATCTCTCGCGACGTTGTTTTTGATGAGACCAAGTTTCCGTTTGCGGATCTCCATCCTAACGCCGGCGCCCTCCTCCACAAGGAAATCTTGCTCCTACCCTCTCATCTCTCTGGCTATGATCAAGGGGGTATTACAAATTGTGATCATATGTTGACTAACCCTACTAATAGTCTCCTTGAGCCTTGTGATGATGCAGAAAACAGCAATGCACAAATCGCAGAAAATGGTGAAGAAAACAGATCAACGGGTCCTTATTTCATGTGTCCTGGCCCAGGGGACAGATCCTCCTCGGGATCGGCGCAGGTGTTGCAGCCGCGCAGTCGATCCTCCTCGGGATCCGCGCCTTGCAGTGAATCTGCCACGCCAGTCCCGACAGCTGCAGGCGGGCGCACGGATGCGCCAGCGTCAAGCGGGCATGCAGACGAATCCGCGCCAGCCACGCGGTAGAGCATGGTGGGCCGCAGCAACTCCTCTCGCGCGCGTGAGACTGCGCCCGACAAGTGGCAGGCTGGGTCTGGTCTGGGCCGGGTCCAGCAAGGCGGCCAACTGCGCGTCTACAAGCGGCTGGCCACGACTGGCCCGGCGGATGCGGGGGCAGGCCCTGTCAGCTCGGGGTCCAGGCGGTAATAATTGGGCCATGATGATGCGCTCAGGCCCAGATCCTCTGCGGCCAAATCGTCGCTTGTACCACGGTCCACAACCAGAGAAAATCCGCCCCCGACATCGCCTGCACGCGCTGTGGATTCTGGAGCCCTGGATGGATCCTCCTTGGGATCAGGCCAGGATAAGCCCGACCCAGACTCGGGATCTTCTGTGCCGGAGCATGCTGCAGAGCTTCCTGTTGCCACTTCACGCCGAACACGACTTCAACAAGTGGTAATTAAACCTATTGATTATAAGCATATTACAAAATATGGGCTGGTGTGTTCAACAGGTGAACCAGGAGAACCCAATACTCTTGAAGATGCTTTGGGTGATGTACATTGGAGAAAAGCAATGAATGATGAAATCATGGCACTTGAGAAAAACTGAACATGGCATTTGGTTCCTCCACAACGAGGTAAAAATCTTATTGACTGTAAGTGGGTTTTTAGGATTAAAAGAAAAGCTGATGGAAGCATTGACCGTTATAAAGCTAGACTCGTTGCAAAGGGCTTTAAACAATGGTATGGTATTGGCTATGAGGACATGTTTAGTCCAGTTGTGAAAGCTGTTACTATTCGTCTTGTTTTGTCCATTGTTGTGTACAGGGGATGGAGTCTACGTCAGCTAGATGTTCAGAACGCGTTTCTTCATGGTGTTCTGGAAGAAGAGGTTTACATGAAACAACCACCTGGGTTTGTAAATGCACGTGCACTACTTCATGTGTGCAAGCTTGACAAGGCATTGTATGGACTGAAACAGGCCCCAAGTGCATGGTATTCTCGTCTCAGTAAAAAGATGCAAGCACTTGGTTTTGTTCCTTCAAAGTCTGACACCTCATTATTTATCTATAATAAGTCAAGTATATCCATGTTTGTTCTCATATATGTTGATGGTATAATGGTGACATGCTCATCTGATGAAGCAATAACAACACTGTTGAAGGATTTGAGTGCATAATTTGCTCTCGAGGATCTAGGAGATCTACATTATTTTCTTGGTATTGAGGTCAAGCAACACAAGGATGGACTTCACCTCTCTCAAGAAAAGTATGCAACAGACTTAGTAAAAAAGGTTGGTTTGCAAAGCTGTAAGCCTGCACCCACTCCTTTATCTAGCACAGAAACTCTTACTGAAGGAGATCTCCTTGAGTTTAGAAAATGGTACAAAATACAGAAGTCTGGTAGGTGCACTTCAGTACTTAACAATGACCAGACCAGACATTTCCTTTGCTGTTAACAAAGTATGTCAGTTTCTTCATGCACCTACCACTGTTCACATGACTGCTGCAAAACGTATAGTAAGATATGTGAATAATACATTGAGCATTGGCCCAAATTTCAGCAAGTCATCCTCTACACTTATTAGTGCCTTCTCTGACTCAGATTGGGCTGGGTGTCTAGATGACAGACGCTCAACTAGTGGTTTTGTAGTATTCTTTGGACCAAATTTGATATCTTGGAGTGCAAGGAAGCAAGCTACAGTTTCAAGGTCCAGTACAGAAGCAGAATACAAAGCATTGGCAAATGCAACAGTAGAGATCATATGGCTACAGTCAATTTTAAAAGAACTAGGTATGAAAAGTACTAAAGCTCCATGTTTGTGGTGTGACAATCTAGGTGCTACCTATTTATCAGCAAATCCAGTCTTTCATGCTAGAACTAAACACATTGAGATAGATTTTCATTTTGTTCGCGAAAGAGTGGCAAATAAACTTTTCGATATTCGGTTTATTCACTCTCAAGACCAAGTTGCGGATGGTTTCACCAAAGTTCTACCCACAAGAAGTTTTGAAGACTTCAAACATAATCTCAACTTGATGAAGTTGTGATTAAGGGAGGGTGTCAAACATGATGATATGGTTGCGTTCGTATGTACGAGACGTGTACAGGAAGGAAGATCACCCCGCTGGAGGAGTAGTTAGTTAGCTAAGTACTTTGTATCTTTATCTCCTCTTATCTCTAGTTTTCTTCCTTTGCAAGATGTATCTCTCTCAACAACCTGTACGCTTATTTGGGCTCGCAACCCTTCTATTTAACACGCAACACGTCGGCCAGGAAGGCTAAGATGTTTACCGCAAGTCGCATAGCTTGCAAGCCTTGCAACAGGAGCCGGCAGTTTTGCAGTGGCTGAAGAGAATGGGGTGTGTGACCAGGCGCCCCTCATGTAGCTGTTCAGCAACTGAGGGAGTCTGTAGAGAACAAAACATAATCGGTTTAGAAGAGGATTGTTCATGTAGCAGTTCAGCACTTGTGGGTGTCGTCGGAGCATACTCTACTTGCTCGGTTCTGTGTATGTGGTTCCCTCCTATGTTTGTTCTTTTGTTAATTGGCATGCATAGCATATACTATACGCTAAGGTGCATGAATTTTTATTGTACTAAAATACAATAGGATCGTGATTTGGGATCTTTAAATATTCATGATGTGCACCGGCCACACCAACCTCCACCCCCGTAAATAATAGGGACATGCCATCTTCAATTTTAGCTCGATATATATCCATCTAGTTGTCATATGGTCGTCCTTCCTATAGCCTTTTTCCTACACCACGAGATGTCTAGAATTAAGAGGAAGAAGATGAAGCTATGACCCTTAAGATCTTGGAGCTACACACATAGCATGTTGGGAATAGTAGTCATCTAGGAATATGTTCATTGATCCGGTGTTACTATTGTTGTGATTTACTGAATTACTGCCATCGCAGGAGGCACCATAACTGAACAGATAGTCGTGGAGGATGCATCGTTTCTGGAGGACAACAAATAGCTGCACGTCGAGAAGACAGGAAGAACACATCGTTTCTGGAGGACAACAAAGAGCTGCACGTCAAGAAGACAGGAAGAACACATACGACTTGCCATGTTGTTGGCTGTGCAAGGGTTTTGTATCTAGGAAGTTCTGTGTTTCTTCGTTGTAATTTTTCATGGGACGACCACAGTTGTTTGTTCTTTATGTCAGCCATTTATTTTTGTAGCAACCGGCAGATGAAACTAGATGTCAATGTACAGACAAAACAATGCACATGTAAATTTAGGCCAACTAAAACAGGAAAAAACAAAGTACCACCAATAGCAGAGCATGGATAACATACCAATGATGCATGGATAACAACAAACCACCTCACAAAAACCTTGTATAGTGCACGCCCATCCAATTAGATTGCCATGCCTCCTCTTCTATTCGTTACCCGGAAGATTGAAGAGCTGAAAGAACGAACCACAAGTCCATTTTTCGAAGAAGAAAAAAGCTGCAAATTAGGCCATACCGACACCGAGCTACTGCCATGTCTTTTATGGCTCCCACTATGCTAAATGAGAACATCGAACCGAAGCATCACAACTGTTTCAAGCATCATCCTCCAGCAGGACTGGTCATCAATCAGGGTTTATGAACCTCTCGATGAAGAAAGAGTTTCTTAACCCAACCGAACAATCTGGCACCCCAACTCTCATTCCTCAACTATGACCCTCGTTGTACTGCTCGCCCAGTGGACAGAACGAGAAAATACCAACTGATCTTTACCCAACAGAGGACAGGCAAGCGCCTACAAATGTACAGCAACAAACACAAGAGCGCTAGGTCTGCATCACTGCACACGCTGATGATAGGAGACAAACAATAGATGAAAAATAAATCAACAGCAGACAACACCCAACATCCAAGAGGAGAAATGCTCAAATATCCCACTATGACTAGAGTCGGCACTGTTCCAATCAAAAAGCAGGCAAGCAAACTGAAATCTTCTTTAGGGGCATCCGAAAATCTACTTCCACCATTTATTATGACAGTGCATACATGTAATTTTGAATAGTTTCGGCTGCCTACGTGACCAGCCCATCGAAACACAACAGAACAGGCTGGTCATAAATATGAAAGTCTTGAAAAAAGAGCATGAACCACAAGGTTCACATGCAGAATAATTGATAATAAAACTAGCTAAGAACACCAGCTTAGTCAAAACTCATCTAGTTCTTCAGGCTTCTTAAGTGTCACTTACAGCAGAGCTAAGCTATGCATTTGATAAAATGCATAGCTTACTAGTAGTTGGTTAAAACTTCAGTAGAATTGTGATGCTGCTACCTTTCACTTTCAGTACTTCAAACTAGCATACAGAGAGGGCATCTACTTCAGGTGGATCCAGTCATCCGCTAGATACTTCAAAAACTATACATCCTTAACAGCATTATATAATTCCAAAAGAAATACCTTATACATAGATCATTTCATTGTTGACTGGAGATAAACAAGAGGATATCCAAATGCAGAAGTTGCAACACATGTAATTTATTCTCAAAGAGAGATGGATTTAGATAAAAAAGGCATTAATAATGGTCCAGCAGAATTTATACGTAGAAGACACTAATAATGGTTCAGGAGAACGATCATAATATCCATAATTAAAGTCGCAGGGTGTTACAACGACATGGGCTGCTAACTGCCATGAATATATACAAGTACACAAACAGAAGCTCCACACTACCTTATCAGGCACCAACAAAAGCTAACACAACTACATAAATATCAAGGGATTTTTTACGGTGCATTATACTACCGGATTAAAGGGGTGGTATTAAACTAATCCAACGGTTAATATGTTTGGGGTCTCGAGGACAGTTTGGTATTTTCTAAATGATTGTTTACGTCCTTGTGTTATTAATTAATGGTAGCAGCTCACGGCGCATCTTGCCTAGAAAGGGCACACTCGCGATCCACCCATCTTCGCCGCCGGATGCGACAAGCGCCGCCGCACAGCACGCCCTTGACTCATGTTGCGCTGCATAGGCACTTTTGCACGGCCAGGTAAGAGAAAGCTCAATGGGGTGGGTCCCGACGGCGCCGGCCGGTCCGTATCCATCGCTGCTCGGCGTCTCCAGATCACCGGCTCGGCTCCTCGCGTCCACGCCGGCCAACACGGCGCAGCTCTGTGCTGAGTCGGCGCCCCCGCTAACTGGTTCCTAAGCTGCAGTACTGATTTCCGTCTTAAATCCGACGGGCACCATTTGGTTCAGAATAATATAATACTAGGTCATAACTTCAGCATCATCTACTATCGACGAAACGAGGGTATCTATTTGCTGGTGCTAGCCAACGCCATTGTTGTGAGGTCGCGTGCTCAAATTCAAGTACAACGAAATATAAGTGAATTGCCCAAAGTGCCCCTAACGCCTGAATATACTACCCATTTTCTGGTGTAGTATTAGCAAATCTGGGCCACTAGATCAGAAAAATGAACAGTCGAAAATAACTTGATGTACTGTAAAAGGTCTCAATATCAAACCCAAGTCACTGCTGCCCAAATTCAAGACCTAACTCCAATATCATTAGAAAGATGGACAACTGTTAAGCTGCGCTACCCAAGCAAAATATTTAGTGCCCATTTGCCAATGACTCTGAGAACAAGGGAACATATGAAAGAAAAGGAGTCTTCCCCTCCCAGTCAGACCCTTCAACTTGACAATCAGATCCAAGTTGACGTATAAAACGCAGCTCCATAGAATCCGTGTCATATGACATTAGTGTGTTCTCCTCCCCACAGACAATGAAAATCATATTGCTTTCTGGGTGGAATGAGATGCCATTGTAATGCTTTTGAAACGACGAATACTCTGCTCCAAACAGTTCCAAGTTGCTGACTTTGTGCTTCAAGGTCCAGTTCCATCTATTGTAGTCCTGAAGAACCCAGACTGATAGATCAGAACCAGCAACAGAAGTAGAACGTAGCCGGTACCCCATCACGATTATTTTCCCTCTCTCCCCCGTGTCTGTAACATTGTGCACATGACACCATTAACCAAAGGCGCAAACAAAGTAAAACAAGGACCGTATAGTGGACCTTATCCACCGGCGGACACGGGACAAACACCATGAGGATGGAGGGCAGAGCAGCTACAAGTTCCCATTTATATGGAACTTAGAGGTTGGAAATCCACACCGAGAGCAGCTTCAATGTACTCTCAAGCTTGCTACACCGACTCGGATCGATCAATGGCTCTGGCTCGGCACCATCAATATTGAAAATTAGAAGTACCAGTGGCGGCGGCACTACAAGCCGAAGTTACAATCATCTGGATGTGCGTTTCGCGGCGAGTCCCCACGCCACCCAATCCAACAGAGGACGGGGAAGCGTCTATAAATGTAGAGTAACAATATGAGTGCAAGGCTTGCATCACCGCACGCACGCGTTGATGGTGATACACAAACAGAAACAGTAGATGGGAAATAAATCAACAGCCGACTATAGCTAAAATATCCAACAGGTGAAATGTTCAGGTATTTCACCCTGACTCGAGTCAGCACTCTTCTAATCAATAACCAGGCAAGCAAACTGAGCGGATAATAATGATAGTGAAGGAGTGGATAATAATGACGGCGGCGGCAACTTCCGCTGGTCATTGCAGCAGGGGTGGGGGCGGCGGCACTCAACGACCATGGCAAGGAGATCAAGGGGCGCAACAACACATTTACAAGCGCGTCAAAATGTTTGCAGGCACGACATCGGTGGTCACGTGCGGCAGTTACTGATGGCCCAAAGGCATTTTTCGACTCGTGGAGGAAGCTCGAAGCACCAACGACAGAGTTTGGCGCTGATGGGCAAGCACACTGATGGCTCCTCGCTGGCTTCTAGCACTGAAGCAGCGGCTCCGATGGTATGGGGGATACTAAAGAGTGACTTGCGTCAGTGTGGAGTGGCAGCGGCCAGTTTCGCGCCGAGACATGGGCGTTCACCTGATGGGTTGACGATGGTTTAAGGTGAGAAGGCATCTCACCAATGTTCTAGTGCCTTTCGGTCCTGGCGTGGAGTACTGGCAAAGGGAACTATCGAACGATCTGTCTTAAGATGCTGATTGAAACACCACTTCATGTCCGGAGTGAAAACTCTTGTTCCGACCTTTATTGGTTGGGCTCAGCGGCGACAAACTTGCGTCGTTACCTTATTGAAGGCGTTACCTACTTGCTGTTGTACTGGTCTTCATTGATTGAACTCGGCAGTCAGGATGAAAATCCCTGTCTAGGCAATCTCTGGTCGGATATGATTTTGATGGCACAAGGGCGTTTATTCCCTCTTGGAGGCGTTGGAGCGGAAAGAAGTCTGACTTAGTCGTAGGAGTTTATTTCATATCTTGTAATGGTTAGGGCTTTGGTTGCCTTTTGTGTGTACTCTACTTCAATAAAAATGGTTGTATGCATCGCTCGATGCAGAGGCCAGGGCCATCCTCCTTTTTGGAAAAATCTCATTTAGATGCCCTAATTTCTCAAAGTAAAAAAGGAAATCAAGTCTCAAAAGGGAGCAATGTTCAGGTTCTGACTTTGTACCAAACCTAGTTGTGATCCTATCCATGATTCGATGATGAAAAGTGCGAGAACTAGAATTCTACTCAAGCAACTCTTGACAGAGATGGTGGCCAACACCAATATGGTGAAGAAGATGGCAGAGAAGATGGAGAGGTATGATGACATGGAGAAACACGTGGCCAAACCCGTGAAGAAAACCGTGGATGTTCTTCAAGTCTGCCTCACGCCCATAGCCTTGTGATCCACCTTATACGGTTGCAATAACCATTGAATTGAATCAAATTTATACCTCAATATTTTTACTAAAAGATACTCCATGGAAATGAGCTGGATTTAGGTTTGAATTTTCATGTGAAAAAGATATTTTGATCATTATCTGGGCTTTATAAATGTTTAATGCACATCCACCACACCAACCTGCAATCTCATTTTGTGAATATTAGGGACGTACTACCTTCGATCTCATGTGAAGAAGATATATAGTTGTTGTGTGGTCTTTTTCATATGGCCTCCCACCTACATCATCTTTCAAATGTTGAGACTTACAGGGAATAGGAAGCGATGTCACTTGGATCTAGGAGTTAGACACATGTAGCATACTTGGACTAGTAGGCATCGGGGAAGGTGCTCATTCTGACATTGTAAAAAGTCGTGTAACCGACCTAAATACAGCCATCTTGGCAGGCACCATACCTAGACAAAAGGTATCGCATCGTTTCTGAAGTGAACCGGGGTTCAGTTTAAGACATGCAACACTTGCTCTGCTGTCAAGTTGTACTGCTGCTAGACGTGTCCAGCATGACGCCTCCATCCGGCCAAAGTTCAATTCCATCCAAAGTTTCCTGTCCTCGGCTATGCCCTTTGAACTTCCATCTGCCATCAACAGCTTCATCCGGGTGATTCTTCTTTGGAAAAGTTAGGGGGGCAAGCCAAGATAAGAAAAGAAAATTGTCGTGTGCGGAAAAATAATTCCACAATACTAGAATAATATGTCACTTCAACCCAAACTAAACAAATGATTACATTTGTATTAATTTAAATTTTCCCCTATAATCGCCAAAAAGATTAAAATTATTAACGATTTCATCAGAAGATAACCTAGCTGCTAGCTAGTTCCAAATAAGTGTGAATTATCATGAAATTTTGAATCAAGTTATCTTCAATTGGAACTAGCACGTTAGCCACTTTAACAATGTCGGTAGATTGAGAATTTTAAGCAGCATGCCTAAAGTCAGAATCAATTCTTATGGCGTTAAGGGGGCTTTTCTCTTCATGACCACGTCACAGATTGCACAACCAAAAGAAATTAAAAACGAATTAGCATAGTACAAATCATGCAATCAAAATAACTAGAATCGGCTGAACAATTTCTGACATATATAAGATGAGAGTTCAGATAGATTAGTAAAGAGTAGGTTGCCAATCTTGGCTAGTTGGAATTTATAGTATTGTATACGTAGGATCACCTGTCGCCAGTGTAGCCTGATTTAATCAGAATCAAATCTAATGACGAGCAGGAGGGCCGAGGCACCGGAGCGACAGCCGGCAGCAGCACTATCGCCTCCGGACACACATTAATCACGCCAGGGGTTTTCCACGTAATACCCAAGGCCTTGCTGCTAATAAGAGAACAGGCCATTTTGAATACGCTGATGATACAATCATTTTCATGGAACACGATTTGGCAAAAGCGAGGAACATGAAGTTAGTGTTATGCCTTTTTGAACAATTGTCGGGGCTGAAGATTAATTTCCATAAAAGCGAGTTGTTCTGCTTTGGTAGAGCCAAAAACGAACAAGAAGCGTATACACAATTGTTTGGTTGTGAAGTTGAGGCTTTACCTTTCACGTATCTTGGTATTCCCATTCACCATCGTAAGCTAACAAATGGTGAGTGGAAGTGCATCGAGGATCGGTTTGAGAAGAAACTGAGTTGCTGGAAATGAAAACTCATGTCTTATGGAGGCCGGTTGATTCTTATTAACTCGGTGCTCACGAGTTTACCTATGTTTCTCTTATCTTTCTTCGAGGTCCCAGTCGGGGTTAGGGAAAGGCTGGACTTCTATCTTTCTCGCTTCTTTTGGCAGAGTGATGAGTCTAAGAGGAAATACAGATTGGTCAAATGGGATATTATTTGTCGACCAAAGGACCAAGGGGGACTTGGTATTGAAAATCTTGAAGTCAAGAACAGATGCCTGCTCAGTAAGTGGTTGTTTAAGTTGTCTTCTCAGACAGAGGCAACGTGGGCGCAGATTTTATGTAGTAAATATCTGCACTCAAAAACTTTATCCGAGGTTACTCTGAGACCTACAGATTCGCCGTTCTGGAAAGGGCTTATGAGGGTCAAAGCCGCTTTCTTTAACAGAACGAGATGTATTGTCGGTAATGGTGATAATACGCGATTCTGGGAGGATACGTGGCTTGGTGATGCGCCTTTGGCTACACAATATCCGACACTTTATCGTATTGTTCAGCATCGGGAAGCTCTCGTTGCCACGGTTATGCAGTCTATCCCTCTAAACATTCAGTTTAGGAGGGTGCTTGTGGGGCCTCGATGGGAAGCATGGCTTCACTTGGTCCGTAGGCTGATGGAAGTTCAGCTAAATCCTCAGCCCGACCAGTTATGTTGGAAGCTAACTAGATCTGGGGTGTTCACGGTTAAATCGATGTACATTGATATCATTAATTCTACTGTGATACCTAGTTCCAAAGAGGTTTGGAAAGTTAAGGTGCCTTTGAAGATTAAAGTGTTTATGTGGTTTGTGCATAAACAAGTTATTCTTACAAAGGACAATCTAGTTAAGTGCAACTGGACAGGTTCTACTAGGTGTAGTTTCTGTGATCGGGATGAGACTATCAAGCATTTATTTTTTGACTGTCCGTTGGCACGAGGGTTGTGGCGCTCCGTGCAAATTGCCTTTAATATTACTCCTCCGAGATCGGTCAACACGTTATTTGGGGCGTGGCTTGTTGGGATTGAGTCCGAAACAGCCGACACATTAGTGTAGGAGTATGTGCGTTGTTATGGGCAATTTGGAATTGCGAAATGATTTGGTTTTAACAGAACAACAAATACTCATTTTTGCGGTGTTATTCGAGCTACAAGACTGATCCGTATGTGGTCCTTACTCACTCCGACGGAGGCCGTGGAGCGTTTGGTTCTTGGATCGACCGGTGAGAGACGTAGTAGCGGGATATCTTCAACCGGTTTGGATGGCGATCATGTAATAGGATAGGCATTTAGTTTACCTATCTGTTTTATGCCACCGGTTGTGGCTTTTGGCTTCGCTGCGATTGGCGCTCTAGGTGAGCTAGCTGCTGCTTTTGTTTGATTACTGTAAGACCTTGTTGAGACCTTACTTACTTTTTAATAATAGAGGCCGTATGCATCGATCTGATGCAGAGGCCGGGGAATCCCCCCTTTTCGAAAAAAGGAGAACAGGCCATTACCACGAGTGGGCTTTCTTATGGGCGTTTTCTCCTTCCTTTCGTCCTGATTTTTACTCGAGTTATTAAGGGGGACCAAAGATGTGTATTGATGTAATCTTGACGTTAATTACTCGTAGGTACTAAAGACTGAGGGGCCAGGCACCTGCTCAACCCCCCCCTGGTGGAAAAACAGGCTTTCCGTCCAGCCCCATAAGTCGCGAAAATAATAGAACCGGGACTAAAGGGGTCTTTAGTCGCGGTTCGGGAGGAGACCCGCGACCAACTATCTGGGCCCAGCGCACTCGGTTGACAGTGGCGGACGGGAGGGCTTGATCCCGGTTGGTTCGCCAACCGGGACTAAAGGTCTCAGTGGTTCAAGGCCTTTAGATCATGGTTGGTTGTGCCAACCGGGATTAAAGGTTAGACCTTTAGTCGGTTGAGTGCAGCCAACCGCGACTAATGGCCCGAACCTTTAGTCGCGGTTGGCGGACCTTTAGTCCGGTTGGTCCGCCAACCGCGACTAAAGGGATTTGAGGCCTCATTTTCAAACTCTACCCCCGGATCGCCTTTTCAGTTTTAGAAAAACAAAAGAAAATTATGGAAATGTCAAAAAATAAAATAAAATAAGTTTTCCATGTGATATGTGGTCTAGTTGTTGGGAAAATTAACAAATATGAATTTCGACTTTATTTGCAAAATCTCTCCGAAATTCTTAAAATTGGCATAACTTTTGCATACGAACTCGGATGAAAAAGTTTTTATATGAAAAATCATCTACTCGAAAAGTTACATCCAAATTTAATCGGGGAACCCGTTAAACATTTTAGAATCCCCAAAACCTAACAGAAAAAAAAGATACGGGCTTTTAAGTTCGAGAGGCAAAAAATTCAAAAATTTCAAATTGTGGTCAAACTGTGGTCAAACAATGGTCAAACTAATTATTCTAGAATATTAGTGTTACTAAATAATTATTTCAGTTTTTTAAATTTTGGTCAAATCTGGTCAAACTGTGGTCAAAAATGGTCAAACTAATTATTCCGAAATATTAGTGTTACTAAATAATTATTGTTTTTAAAACAATAGTTTCAAACTCAAACAGTGAAATGTGTCACTTCATGCTCAAGCTAAATACCGAGGGTTAATAGAATTGACATCCTACTATTGTCGGAAAACAACAAGTGCAGACTTGGAAACGAGGAGAATAGAACCCGGAAGTTAAGCGTGCTCAGTGGGGAGTGGGAGGATGGGTGACCGTTAGGAAGTTAGATGATTTGGAATTATGAGGGTGATTAGAGATTAGAGGATAAATTGAGCAGTGATGAGGGGTGGTGATTAGAGATTAGAGGTTAAAATAATTCAGAAATTTGAAAATAAAAAAATGAAAAAATTCGCAAAAAAATTAGTAAAAAATTTAAACCATGGAGGAGGCCTTTAGTCCCGGTTAGCCACGAGAACCGGGACTAAAGCCTTTAGTCGCGGTTCGTAAGAGGCGCGACTAAAGGGGGGTCTTTAGTCGCGCATAGTTAGTCGCGGTTGCACAGCCGGGACTAAAGGCCTTTGCGAACCGCGACTAAAGGCCTTTTTTCTACCAGTGCCCCCCTGCGCGCTCCGCCACTAGTTGTGGGGGCGTGCGTTTGTACCAGGTGTTGTTGATCGTTGTTTTACATATATAACGGGACGAAAGCCTTTTTCGGTAAAAAGAAATGAGGGGAAAACAATATAACTCGAAAAAATGTCTATGTTAATGCGCTTGTTATTTCTGGATATTGTATTATTGCACACCCATATGGTTTGCTTGCTGTGTGTACTGTGTGTACAACACAGTTAAGATGGCTCTTTCCAAATTTGTTAGTGGTTTGTGAACTATCATTTATAGGACGTACTATGTGAGTCAGGCGTTTTAGAGGCCGAGCTACATGAGTCTCGGAATCACAGCCCAGCCTCCGGCCATTGGGATAGGTGCGCTGTAGGTTTTTCTTTCCTATACGCAATAGATTTTCATGATATACAGAGGTGCCGTGGGCAGGTGTGCTCGCATTATACATGAGCATCCGGTGAGTTGAGTGACCAATTTTGAAATACACTATGTACAATTTAATGCAAGGTAATTTTTATTACAAGACGAAGTTCTTTTTAATATCATGATGAACTTTCTTAAAACACACGACGAACGTGTTTAATAAGCGATGAACATTTCACAAATACAAGATGAATATTTCTTGAAAACACGATGAACATTTTTGGAGTACCACGATTTTTTTAAGAAACGGTGAACATTTTTTTAGAAATACACTATGAATATTTTCTCAAAGGCACGATGACCTTTACGATGCAATTTGTAAATACACTATGGACAATTCTGATGCGTGACATTTTTTAATACACACGAACCTTTTTGAAAATCGCAGTTAATATTTTGAATACACAATGAACATTTTTTATAAAGACGGCGGACATTTCTAACACATGATGAGCAGTTTTTTAAATGGATGATAAACACTTTGAAAGTACAAAAAGCTTGTTTTACGACACGGTGAACATTTTTTTAAATACAAAGATGAATATTTTATTAAAAAACACGATGACCGTTCTTCAAAATACACGATGAACATGTTTAAATAGACATGTATTTAAAAAATGTCCGTCGTGTATTAAAAATGTCTTAAAAATGTCCATCGTGTCTTAAAAATATCCATCATGTTTTCCAAAAAAGGTTCATCGCGTGGCGCCGCGATCAAAACTGTTCTTAGTGTGTATTTTAGAATTATCCACCGTGTATCTAAAAATGGTCATCGTGTTTTAAAAATATGGTCATCGTGTCTTCGAAAAGATTCTTTGTACTTTAAATATGTTCGTCGTGATTTTAAAAGATGTCAACATGTATTAAAAATGATCATGTTTTAAGAATGTTCATCGTTTCTAAAAAACTTCATCGCGTAATAAAAAGATGCCGGAGCATCGCCGGCATGGGCGGAGCTAAGGGGGGACGAGGGGCGGAGCTAAGCGATTCGTTTGTTTGATTGACCATATGGTCTGTACTGAACCATGAAAAATTATTATCATTCCGGAGTGCCGCCTGACCTTCGTCGAACCGCCGGAATAGCCGCTGGAGCACCCCCGCGTCATTACCTACCAAGTGACAAATGTGTCCTCTGAATGTCAAACTTATTATTTGGGGGCGTTCAGGGAACTGCTGGAGCTCCCAATAACCATAAAAATGTTATTAAAGAGCCCTGATAGGTGATTGTTGGGGGACTTTCTTTATGAACTGTTGGAAATGCTCTAACACGCATGCAACGGCAAGACAATTTAACTGCTCAGTACCCAGTATTTGAATAACGTTTTACTAAACGGCTAGCAAGTTTGGACAGGCATATCAAGCCACACGGGTGCCCATGTTCCTCACGGTTCTCATTTGAACATGTTCGATTGTATGACGGTACGTGTGCATGCACTGGTACGACCCATTGATTGACATGGGATGGCACTGACAATAAAAGAGGAATACGGTGGTTGGTAAATGGCTACATGGTAAAATACAAGCGAATAATACACGTTTGCCCGCGTCTGCCACTGATCGCTACCTAACCTAACGTACAGGATAACGAGCGCCAGGCAGCTCGGCCACCAAACGGCATTTCCGGTACTATGTGCTCTACTCTACATTTCTTTAGGATTCGAGTAAGGCTTCCGCCATGTTAGGATTGTGAACTTTCTTGGTTTCATTAAAAATCAAAAGCCAAAATAAAAATAAAAATTTAAAAAAAAATTCAAAAAAAGCCAAAATAAAAAGCCTGTGCGCGGGACTCGATGCCAGGGGACTTGCGTGCCCTAAATCCTCCTCCAGACGGCCTCATTATTGAAAAAGAACAGTTTTAGTACTCCCTCCGTCCCGGTGTATAAGTCATTCGCGTAGTTCTAGGTCGACAATTTAACTATCTAAATATGTATTATATGTGACAAAAAATATATATTTAGAAACTACATCCGTGTAGAAATCTAGTGATATACTTTTCATGACATATAGCACATATTTAATTCCTCAAATCGATGACCTAAAACTACGCGAATGACTTATACACCGGGACGGAGGTAGTATATATTTTATAGTTTTCTAAATTTAGTGTTCACACACATAAGTAAGAGCTCCAAAACACCTTCCTATCATCCGCCCATGTCCCCCTTCTCCTATCATCCATGACCCCCACCCCCGCCGCCCGCTTCCGGTTCGAGACATTCGGGTTGTCACAAACTGGATTTGTGGAGGCCGTGGGCGCGCGTTGGATTGAGGCTCGTGCTCACCCCCACCCCCGTCCCCCCTCGCCCATCGACTCGTGGCAGTTGTGTGCCAAACTAGGCCGTCAGTTCATGAAGGGTTGGGGCGCCAACCTTGGGTGCGATCTCTTCGAGCGTAAGAAGGCCCTACTGACCGCCATTCAGGCCCTGGACCTCCGGGCGGACGCGTCCGGCCTCTCCCCCGAGGAGTGGCTCTCCCGTTACGACCTCGAGAACCAACTTCCCGTCATATATACTGACGAGGAGGCCTACTCGCATCTGCGGGGCTCCTAGAAATGGGTGTCGAAGGGAGATGCGAACACGGCCTACTTTCAGGCCATCTCCAATGACTGCCGTAGACGCAACACTATCCCCCTCCTTTGGGAGGGGGCGACCCTTCTGCAGTCCCCCAGTGACATTCGCGCCCACATCGACGGGTTCTACAAGGACCTTTTCTCCTCCGCGCCTAGGAGCGGCTTATCTCTGGCCTATGATTGCTGGGTCAGCCCCCAGCTAGTTTCCGCTACGGAGAATGCGGCCCTTACGGCCGCCTTCTCCGAGGGAGAGGTTTGGGATGCCATTAGAGGCATGAACCCTGCCTCAGCCCCGGGTCCGACGGTCTCCCGGTTAAATTATTTCAGACCTTCTGGAATGTGATTAAACCTGAGATCATGGCCATCTTCAACGAGTTCTATGTTGGGTCCATCGACCTTGGCCGCCTCAACTATTGGATCATCTTGCTCATTCCTAAAGTGCCTGGGGCTTCCGACATCCGCCAGTTTCGGACGATCACGGTGATCAATGTGATCTTCCGGATTCTGGCTAAAGGTACGCCAATAGGGTGACCCTGCTTGCGGACCGCATTACCCACCCCAACCAGCCCGCTTTCATCCAAGGGCGGTATATCCTGGATGGGGTGCTAGTCCTTCATGAGGTCGTCCATGAGGTCCGGTCTAAACAGCTCAAGGTGGTCTTCTTGAAAATCGATTTCCATAAGGCTTATGACACTGTCAGCTGGTCCTTCCTTCGAGAAGTTCTGCTCCGGAAGGGCTTTGACGACCGTTGGATCACCCGGGTGATGCAGATGGTTTCCTAGGGCCGCACCGCCGTGAACATCAATGGGGAGATCGGTCCCTACTTCACCACCCTTTGTGTGGTTAGAGACAAGGTGACCCCTTCTCCCCATTCTTGTTCAACATGGTGGTGGACGCTCTCGCCGCTATCCTAGACAAGGCGAAGGCGGCGGGCCATATTCATGGGATGACCCCCCACCTGGCTGCCGGTTTCGGGATCTCCCTTCTCTAGTATGCCGATGACACCATCATCATGGTGGAGGGCTCAGAGACGGACATCTCGAATCTCAAGTTCCTCCTCCTCTGCTTCCAACATCTGTCTGGCCTCAAGATCAACTTCGACAAGAGTGATGTCATGGTGATGGGCTACTCTTCGGCGGAATGCCTGTACATTGCTAATCGCCTTAACTGCCGCCTGGGCTCCTTCCCCACGACATACTTGGGAACGCGCATTAGTGACTCTCGGCTTACCGTCGCTGACTTGCGTCCGACCGTGGCCAAGCTGCAAATGCGCATGGAGCCTTGGCAGGGTAGGTGGCTGTCGAAGGTGGCTCGGACGATTCTCATCAACTCCTCCCTCTCCAGCCTCCTCTTATTAATTCCTCATGAGCTTCTATAGCCTTCACGAGACCCTGCATCATGAGATCACCAAAATCCAGTCCCGCTTCTATTGGGCTGCCGACAGCAACAAGCAAAAATACCATATGGTTAGTTGGCCGGACATCTGCAAGCCTCGGGATCAAGGGGGACTCGGGATCATGTGCTCTAAGCGTATGAACATCGCCCTCCTATCCCGCTGGCTTTGGCGCATCTCACAAGGGCATGGCGGCCTCTGGCTGGACATCATCCGGAGCAAATACCTGCGAGGGCAACCCCGTGCCTTCTGTCAGAGATCTGGCGGCTCCCAGTTCTGGCAATCTGTCATCCAACTTCTCCGGGTCCTTCGTATTGGGACATCCATTTCCATTGGATCTGGGTCTGCGACCCTGTCCTGGTTCGACCGGTGGGCTGTAGACACCCCCTTCGCCACGCGCTTCCCCGATCTCTTCTCCATCGCCGTTGATCCTCAGATCTCGGTTGAGAGGGCCCTTATTGACTTAGGGCGCCTCGCCTTCCATAGGCCATTTGGGCCTCCGGACTCTACTGCCTGGCATGAGCTTCTCGACTACGTCACCCTTCACGAGCCTGTGGTTGACGCTGGCCCTGGCCTGGTTCGATGGCTGTCGGTGTCAAAACCGGCGGATCTCGGGTAGGGGGTCCCGAACTGTGCGTCTAGGCGGATGGTAACAGGAGACAAGGGACACAATGTTTTTACCCATGTTCGGGCCCTCTCGATGGAGGGAAAACCCTACTCCTGCTTGATTGATATTGATGATATGGGTAGTACAAGAGTGGATCTACCACGAGATCAAGGAGGCTAAACCCTAGAAGCTAGCCTATGGTATGATTGTTGTAATGGTTGTTCGTCCTACGGACTAAAACCCTTCGGTTTATATAGACACCGGGGAGGGCTAGGGTTACAAAGAGTCGGTTACAATGGTAGGAGATCTACATATCCGTATAGCCAAGCTTGCCTTCCACGCCAAGGAAAGTCCCATCCGGACACGGGACGAAGTCTTCAATCTTGTATCATCATAGTCTTGGAGTCCAGCTGCCGATGATAGTCCGGCTGTCCGGACACCCCCTAGTCCAGGACTCCCTCAGTAGCCCCCGAACCAGGCTTCAATGACGATAAGTCCAGCGCGTTTATAGTCTTCGGCGTTGCAAGGCGGGTTCTCCTTTAAGTTCCATGTACCTGCCGAACAGTGTCCGGCTTCCTTATCAATGTTGCGCTTCTTGGCTTCTACGCTCAATAATGGCCATCTTCCACGCGTCGCACGAATGCGAAAAGCCAGGGTATCTTTTATGTTTTACCCCCTAGCTGTGCAAATAATCTGCCTATAAGAGAGGCAAGAATCCAGATCCAAACCACACCACCTTCCTTCCGCGAGTACTCATCGGAGCGCTTCCGACCAAAAATCCATTCCATCATGGACCGTCGACGCGGCTCCTCCTCTCGCACTCCCAGCCCTCTGCCAGGAGACTGGCGGAGATGTTCTGTCCCGCTCAGCGAGCTGGTGACGCTCCAAGCGGAGGGATATCTCCCTTCGGCCTTCATGGTCCCGGTTCGAGCCGGATTGGCCACCTACCAAGGTGGGAAGCAAGCGGAGGCTACCCCAAATCCCAACAAAGGGAAGCGGGTATGCTTCGTCCCCTATCTTATAAGGGGCTCGGATTTCCTATACATCCGTTCCTCCGCGGGCTCCTGGAGTTCTACGGACTCCAGCTCCATCACCTCACGCCCGCCTCTATCCTGCATATCGCGGGTTACGTAGCTCTTTGCGAGCCGTTTCTGGGCGTCGAGCCCCATTTTGCGCTGTGGAAGAGGTTGTTATGCCTTGTACCCCGCTCTCACGAGGGATCCATATATCAAGTGGGCGGTGCCGGAATATGGCGCATCGCCGGGACCGGATATCCATTCGTAACCCCTAAGAAGGCGTCCGAAGACTGGCCTTCAGAACGGTTTTACATAGAAGACGCCCCGCTGCCGGATCCTGTTCGGATCGGCCTCCCGGAGTTCAGTAATGCTCCTTTGAAGAAGCGCCTTAGACGGCGCCCACGGAGCCCCCAACTGGAGGAAGACAAGAGCGTCCACTATCTGATGGGCCGGATAAGGTTACTGGCCCATTCCGGGTTGACCATGATTGGAGTCTTGGCAACATGCATTATGCGGGGGGTGCAGCCGCTGCAATACAGGGGCCACCCTATGTGGGATTTCAACGGGGAGGATGATGCCACCCGTCATGGCCGCAAAGGGCCGGGTTCGGCCGAGGACCTGGCGAAGATCCTGTCCGGCCTGTTCAAGGGGGAGAAGGAGGACTTCCTCCAGACGAACCCGTTGAATGGGTTCTCCATGAATAATCCCCGGCGTTGGGTAAGCGAACACTCTGTGTGCCCGACCCACGCTTTCGAAGTTTAAGCTTCTTATATTATGTTTTCGACGCAGGAGCTGCGTCGGGTTGTGGAGGGCATGCTTAGTCCAGCTCCACAACCCGAGGATCCAGAGAGATCCCAGGATCCGGCCTCCGAAGGGGATCCGGACATAAAGGTGGAGCTAATCGACGGGGTGTTCCACCAGCTCAGCATGGATAACGCTTTAGTCGCCATTACGGCTGACTACCCCGGACTATATCCGGCTTCCCAGGTGATTGTAACCGAAGTCCCGACACCACTATTCCTTCCTTGCTCATTTGTGACCACCGTA
Organism: Aegilops speltoides; assembly: GCA_021437245.1. Taxonomy (NCBI): domain Eukaryota; kingdom Viridiplantae; phylum Streptophyta; class Magnoliopsida; order Poales; family Poaceae; genus Aegilops; species Aegilops speltoides. Next base: position 43,987 of record JAHHZJ010001631.1, read on the forward strand.
TACGATGGCGCTTTGCAGGAGGCGCCTCCAAGGCGGGAAGCCGAGCTCAGCGGGCGGGTGACCAACAGGGTCGATCCGCCCAAGAGGGCGGAAGAGGCTTGGCGCAGATTGAAACGTCGCCACAAAGGTATAGCTCACAGTTTGTTATTTAGAGCAACGTTCCTAGGAAATGTTTGAATGCTCATGACTTTTGTAGGAGAAAAGCGCCCGCCAAGATCATGGGCGAGAGGTTGCCAACCCAGCCTCTACCAGCCAAGCTCCAAAGACTGGTCCGGAGGGGAGGCGAGGCGAGGCGCGAGCCGGATACTCCTCCAACGGAGGATGCCGATAGACTGTCCGCCACCAAGTCTGAGGTGGAGAGCGCCATGAACCACAGGCGCCGCCGGACAGTTTTTCATGATGCGTGCTTCTCCCCTAAGGCGTTTAATGCCTTTAACGCGGGGACGCGCACCTCCGTGCTGCTCAAGATGGTTTGACCAGAGCCACGGAGCAGTATGTAAAAGACATACGGGTAAGAGAATTTAATAGTTGTATATGCCAGTAGCCCCCGAGACTTAAAGTAGTTATATTAATTGATTTAAGGATCATTTGAAACGCAGGATCTTATGGAGAAGAATACCCAACTGTCTCAGGAGCTGCAAGAGTGTAAGGCTCAACTCGAGGCCGCACTTGCTGCCGCAGGAGGAAACACAGAGACCCCTCCTGGTAACACATTATTTTAAAAAGATAAGTGGTGTGCAGCGTGCGCGCAAGTCTAATAATGACATTGCAGGTGCTGCCGGACAAGATCCGGACAGGCAAGAACTACTGCGCCAGCTGAAGGCCGGCGAGAGAGTGCTGACGAGGGTGCAGCAGGAAAGGAACAAGCTCCAGGATGCCCACGCCCAGCTTGGAGAAGAGCTGAAAGGTGTTCGGGCCGAGCTGTCTGGCTCCGTTAAGGAGAATCAGCGGCTTCGTCACGGCATCTATAGTAAGTGCTTGAGCGAACTCCTTTGAAAAGAAGAGTTCAGCAAGGAAGTCAATTGACAAAATATGTCTGTAGGTATACTCACAGGTTGCCCTGCAGAGGAGATGCCCGTATCAACGGGTGATCAACATCCCGAGCTGTTGCAACTGCTCGAACGAGTTTGGCAGGGAATGAGCGGCGTCGTCCAGGCTTTATGGCCGGCCCTCTCCCTGCCCGAAGGCCTTGGGGAGCTTGCGGAGACGCTTGAGGGAATGCGGCAGCGCTTTCGTTTGTGGAAGATTTCGGCCTGCCGCCAAGGTGCCAGGGAGGCCTGGGCCATGGTGAAGACGCGGTACAAGAAGGCGGATCCCAACCACATGGCCGAGGTCGGACCTGTGGGGCCCGATGAGAAGGAGATCCCTTTGAGTTTAGTATACGGCCAAGTAGAGTTGGCCGCTAAATTTTCCCAACGGGACTGTAAATTAGACAGCCTGTTAGACAGGATTGAGGAGGAATCTGATATCTATTTGACAATGTATTTTAAAATGACATGTAAAATGCCTTCTAGCCGGATTGTAGATCGTTTGTCTTTGCCGACCTTTTCGCTTCAACCTCGGGACCCTAGAGTCCGGAGTGTGTCCAAATACCTTCTCGGTTAAGAAACAACCGGGGCATGCATGGAGACCAGGCGTAGGGGTCATTAGTGCTTTATCAGACAAGTGCCAAACTAGTTATGTTATATTACATGGTTAGTAAGAAACATCTTCCAGGGAGAATAGTTCCGTTAAGGGTTCCTTTTCCCTGGGAGGCATGCCCTAAAGTGCGTGTCCGGTCTGCGAAAAGAGCAGAAAAACATCTGGGGGCAGATAAATAAGTAGGTAAAAAATCATCTTTCAAGTCACCGACCGAATATTCCCTTAAGAACGCTAGCTTTCGGCTTCACCCGGTCGAGGTACACATCCGGTGACCCGACAAGAATAATCGCAGAGGTGCTCCTTTACCTCCTAGCGAACAATCGGGAGCGAGGGATAAGCACAGAGCCAGCAACCCAGCTTGGCCAAAACTTAAGTCATATCGATGCATATAATGGTGAATAAAAGGTACATGTGGAAGCTTAACACATGTGCTGGGCATGAAGCCCTTATAATTAAGCTTCTGGTAAAGAAGCCCCCAGGTATAATGAGTGCGGATGGCACATCAAGTGTGTGCGAACAATGCGCAAGTAGGCCTTTAAGGGCTTTTTAGGAAAAGGGTTGAGAGAAGAAAGAGAAACAAAAGACAGCTGAAGTGTAAAAATTTGGACGGGGGAAGGGGACGAACTCTTAGTCCGGCGCTAGGCATAGAATCTTCGGAGGCGGGCTGCGTTCCATGGGTTCGGCTCGAGTCGGTTGTCCAACGCATTTCATAGACGGTATGCTCCGCCGGTCAGGACTTGATCGATAATGAAGGGCCCCTCCCATTTGGGCTTGATCTTGTCCTTTTTCTTGTCCGGCAGGCGTAGAACTAGTTCGCCAACGTTGTAAGTCTTGGCCCGTACTTCTCTGCTTTGATATCTTCGGGCCTGCTGCTGATAGAATGCAGAACGAGCCTTGGCGACGTCGCGTTCTTCCTCCAATGCGTCCAAGCTGTCCTACCGATCCAGCTCGGCTTCTCTTTCTTCGTACATGCGCACTCGAGGTGAGTCATGAATGATGTCGCAGGGAAAAACTGCCTCTGCGCCGTATACCATAAAAAATGGTGTGAATCCAGTAGTACAGTTGGGCGTTGTCTGCAGCCCCCAGAGTACGCAGTCGAGCTCCTCTACCCAGTGCGTGTCAGATTTTGTAAGTGACCGCACTAGTCTGGGTTTGATGCCGCTCATTATTAGACCATTTGCTCATTCCACTTGACCGTTGGTTTGAGGGTGATAGACTGAAGCGTAATCGAGCTTAATGCCCATATTTTTGCACCATGATTTAACCTCGTCGGTCATGAAGTTCGTGCCGTTATCGGTGATGATGCTGTAGGGGACACCTTAACGGTGTACTACCTCGGATATGAAGTCTATCACTGGTCCGGACTCTGCCGTTTTAACTGGCTTGGCCTCTATCCATTTGGTGAATTTATCCACCATGACCAATAGGTACCTTTGCTTGTGGGTTCCCCCTTTAAGGGTTCCAACCATGTCAAGCCCCTGGACATGAACGGCCGGTAATGGGTATAGTTTTGAGGGCGGTGGGTGGCATATGGCTCGATTAGCAAAGAGCGACAACCGACGATTTTGGACTAAGTCCCGAGATCTGCCCGGGCCGTCGGCCAATAAAATCCTGTACGGAATGCCTTTTCTACAAGGGCCCGAGCTGCGGCGTGGTGTCCGCCTAGTCCGGCATGAATTTCAGCCAGAAGGTTTCGCCCTTCTTCTTCGGAGATACACCTTTGAAGGACTCCGGTTGTGCTTTTCTTATAAAGTTCTCCCTCGTGGACCTTGTAGGCTTTAGATCGCCGAACTATGCAGCAGGCCTCATTTTGGTCTTCGGGGAGTTCCTGCCTAAGCAAGTAGGCTAGGAATGGCTCTGTCCATGGGGCGATTACTGCCATTATTTCGTGGGCTGAAGGTGTTATTTCATCGGCTGAATCGCCGGTTATGTCAAATTGTCTTTTCTCGGTTGGTGTGGCTGCTTCTGGTTTGCTATTTCCGGACTCCTCTTCCCATAGTACGGATGGCTTAAAGAGCCGTTCCAGGAAGATATTTGGAGGGACAGCGTCACATTCTGCGCCGATGCGTGCCAATATGTTGGCTGCTTGGTTATTATCCCGGGCTACGTGGTGGACTTCAAGTCCTTCAAACCAAGCTGACATTTTTAGGACAGTGTTACGATAGGCTGCCATTTTCGGATCCTTGGCATCAAAGTCTCCATTTACTTGGGATATTGCAAGGTTTGAATCCCCGCGCACCTCTAGGCATTGAATGCCCATGGAGACTGCCATCCGGAGGCCATGTAAAAGGGCCTCGTATTCGGCTGCATTGTTGGAGTCCCTGTATATTATTTGAAGGACGTATTGGACTGTGTCCCCGGTTGGGGACGTCAATACGACGCCAGCCCCCAATCCGGCCAACATTTTAGAGCCGTCGAAGTGCATAATCCAATTGGAGTATGCACCGTACACTTTAGGGAGTTCGGCTTTGGTCCATTCAGCGACAAAGTCAGCCAAAACTTGCTACTTTATAGCTCGCCGAGGTTTGTAAGTTATATCGAATGGTAAGGGCTCAATGGCCCATTTTGCAATCCTGCCTGTCGCGTCGCGGTTGTTTATAATGTCGTTGAGGGGTACTTCGGAGGCCACTGTTATCGAACACTCTTGAAAGTAGTGTCGGAGCTTCCGGGATGCCATGAACACCGCATACGCTATCTTTTGATCGTGCGGGTAATGGGACTTGCAGGGGGTTAACACAGTGGATACGTAGTACACTGGTTTTTGAAGAGGGAATTTATGCCCTTCTGTCTCTCGTTCAACGACGAGTACTGCGCTTACAACTTGATGTGTTGCCGCGATGTATAACAACATTGGTTCGCCCAGGTTGGGCGCAGCCAGGACCGGATTTATTGCCAATACGGCATTTATTTCTTCGAGTCCGGCGGTGGCAGCATCCGTCCACTAGAAGTGTTTGGTGCGCCTAAGGAGGCGATAGAGGGGCAATGCCTTTTCTCCCAGTCGGGAGATAAAGCGGCTTAGAGCCGCCACGCATCGAGTCAATTTTTGTATTTGTTTGAGGTCTTTGGGAATATCTAACTGTTACAGAGCTCGGATCTTGGCTGGATTTGCTTCAATTCCTCTACCGGATACAATGAAGCCTAGGAGTTTTCCGGCTGGTACGCCGAAAACGCATTTTTCCGGATTCAGCTTGATGTCATATGCTCGGAGGTTGTCGAATGTGAGCCTCAAATCGTCTACTAGGGTTTCGACGTGTTTGGTTTTGACGACTACGTCGTCTACGTATGCCTCTACTGTTTTGCCGATCTAGGTGGCCAGACATGTCTGAATCATGCGCTGATATGTTGCGCCGGCGTTTTTAAGTCCGAAGGGCATCGTGTTGAAGAAGAATGGTCCATATGGAGTGATAAATGCCGTTGCGGCTTAGTATGCTTCCGCCATCTTGATTTGATGGTAGCCGGAGTATGCGTCAAGGAAGCACAATGAATCATGTCCTGCGGTAGCGTCGATTATCTGGTCGATGCGGGGGAGGGGGAAGGGATCCTTTGGGCAGGCCTTGTTGAGGTCCTTAAAATCGACACATAGGCGCCAGGATTTGTCCTTCTTTGGTACCATTACCAGGTTTGCTAGCCAATCCGGATGTTTGATGTCTCTGATGAATCCGGCTTCCAATAGTTTGGCTAGCTCTTCTCCCATTGCCTGTCTTTTGGGTTCGAAAATCATCAAGAGCCTGTTTGATGGCTTGAATCCTTTAGGATGTTTAGGCTATGTTCTCGCCAATCTGCGTGGGATTCGGGCATATCCGAAGGGTGCCAAAGAAAATGTCCCAATTTTCGAAGGAATTTCGCGATCTGGCGTCTACATCAGGGTTCAACTGTGCCCCGATGGAAGCCGTCTTTGTCGGGTCCGTTGGATGGACCTGGAATTTTACTATTTCGTCCGCTAGTTTAAAGGAGGTGGACTTGGATCTCTTATCGAGTATCACATCGTCCCTATTTACAGTAGAGCGCAGCTCGGTGAGTTCTTCTGCCGCTAGGGCTTCGGATAGTGCCTCCAGGGCTAATGCGGCTGTCTTGTTTTCGGCGCGGAGTGCTATGTCCGGATCACTAACGAGAGTGATTATTCCACCGGGCCCAGGCATTTTGAGCTTCATGTACCCGTAATGGGGTACGGCTTGAAAAATTGTGAATGCCTCTCGTCCTAGTATAGCGTGATATCCGTTGTTGAACGGGGCCACTTGGAACGTGACTTCTTCGGATCTGTAATTGTCCGGCGAGCCGAACACCACATCGAGTGTGATTTTTCCGGTGCAGCGCGCTTCCTGGCTAGGGATTATTCCTCTGAAGGTTGTGCTGCTTCGCTCAATGCGGCTCTAGTCTATTTCCATTTTTTGAAGTTTCCTCGTACATGAGGTTTAATCCGTTGCCGCCATCCATGAGGATCTTGGTAAGTCGAAAGCAGTCCACTATTGGACTGAGTACCAGTGCGGCTGGTGCTCGGGCTGTTCGGAATTTAGGTTCGTCGCTGGCGTTGAAGGTGATGGCTGTGTCGCTCCATGGATTTGTTGTTGCTACTTGGTAGACTTCGGCGAGGCTGCGGATTGTTCGTTTCCGCATATTATTTGATGCGAAAGTCTCGAAGACTGTTGATACCGTACCGGTATTGTTGGAGTGGTTTTCCGGGGCTAGAAGCTCCTCACCACTTTTGGCCACCTGCCGTAATATCCAACATGCTCGAAGGCTATGTGTTGGGACGGCGCTCTCTGAACTATGAATTTTACTGGGTCCGCTAAGCCATCCCTCCAGTACGGTTCCGTGCCCTTTGTGGGGGTTTTTGCTTTTTGGTTTTTGTACCTAGTGCCGGAGTGTAATGCACCCTTTTGTTGCGGACTAGGGTTGTATCCGGGGCCGGATTGTCCCAAAACTTATTTTCGGATATCAGAAAACTCTCCATCGCACAGTACTTTCGTACTATGGACGCTGGGTCGGCGAAGCCTGTAATTTCACGACGGCTGACGGCGTTCAAGATTCCCTCGTCCGTGCAATTATTGCAAAAAAATGAGATTGCGTTTTCCTCTCGGCAGTCCTTTATCCTGTTCATAACCAGGAGGAATCTGGCCCAGTAGTGATGTACTGTTTCAGTAGGCTCTTGCCGGATTAGAGATAGATCGCATATGTCTGGCTGGGTGGGTGGAATTAAGTCCGGAACCCTACCCATCTCGAGGGTCAAGGGCCGAGAAGTTTCCAAATTTGGAAGCTTGGATTGCTGGACGTTGTCCAACGAGTCCGGTCCGATGCCTGACTTTAGGTTCAGTGCTTGATCGAAGTCCGTCCCTCCGCGGGAATCCGGCATGGAGGGTTCGGGGTCCCGGACATGACTAGTTTTCAATACAGGAGAAGAGTCGCCGCGTTGTTCCTCTACCACTGCAACGTGGTGGGTGACCTGGGGAGAGTTGATCTCTCTTAGATCGGTTTTAAGCCCAATATGATTGTAGTGTGTAGCGACTCCCAGGGCGGCAATGCGATCCAAGAGCTCGTTTACGGACGAGAGCTCTATTGGATCTAGCCGCTCGGTGAATTCCGAGCTGACGTGAAGATTGCTTTTGACGACCTGAGAGGTCATTGTCGAAGCGGTGGCCGGACAGGCGGTCATAAGAAAACCACCTAGCCGGATAGTTTGGCCGGCGGCCAAGGCTCCTTTGGCGAAAATACCGTCCATGAAGACGGGAGGAGGCATCCTTCCTATCTGTGACGGCACAGAGGAACTCTCATTGAAAGCACCAATGTCGGTGTCAAAACCGGCGGATCTCGGGTAGGGGGTCCCGAACTGTGCGTCTAGGCGGATGGTAACAGGAGACAAGGGACACGATGTTTTTACCCAGTTTCGGGCCCTCTCGATGGAGGTAAAACCCTACTCCTTCTTGATTGATATTGATGATATGGGTAGTACAAGAGTGGATCTACCACGAGATCAAGGAGGCTAAACCCTAGAAGCTAGCCTATGGTATGATTGTTGTAATGGTTGTTCGTCCTACGGACTAAAACCCTCCGGTTTATATAGACACCGGGGAGGGCTAGGGTTACACAGAGTTGGATACAATGGTAGGAGATCTACATATCCGTATTGCCAAGATTTCCTTCCACGCCAAGGAAAGTCCCATCCGGACACGGGACGAAGTCTTCAATATTGTATCTTCATAGTCTTGGAGTCCGGCTGCCGATGATAGTCCGGCTGTCCGGACACCCCCTAGTCCAGGACTCCCTCAGTGGCGTCTTGAGCCTTCGGGCCAATTCTCCACCAAGTCCCTTTACCAGGCCATTGCCCCCTCCACCGCTCCCCCTCCCCTCTCGATGGTGTGGTCCATCCGCCTGTCGCTGAAGATTCGGATCTTCATGTGGCAATGGATTCGCGGGCGGACCCTGTCTGGGTTGGAGGTTCGCAAGCGCAATGGCCCCGGATCTGGCATTTGCCCACTCTGCGGTGTCCCCGAAGACTCGAATCACGTCTTCTTCTCTCGCGTGTCCGCTCAATTTGTTTGGAGCTTCTTTAGAGAGGTGGTTGGTGGTAACTGGTGTCACACCAACTTCCCCGACCTATTCGTCGAACTCCAGAACTCCCCCTACCTTCTCGCCACATTAGGTGGGTTGAGATTGGGGCCCTCGCTTGGACCCTCTGAACGATCCGCAATAAACTTGTGATCAGCGCATTCCTCTTCGACGGGCTACTGACGCTCTCTTCAAATTGTCTGGTTACCTGCAGCTCTGGCGGCCGCTTAGCCGCCCTCAGGATCGAGACGCCATCTCCGCCTTCATCGCCGACCTTCGCTCCACGGCTGTCCGCTTGTCGCCGCCACCCCCTCCGCCTCCGCCGGAGCCTGATTAGAGGCCGGCCTTCTCCGACCGCCGGCCTCTTCTTTTTTGTTTTTTTGGGCTTGTTGAGTTGTGCCATCAGCAGAACCTTTTGTACCTCTTGTTGTGCGACTTGGTGTGTGTGTGTGTTGGGAACTAGTGCTTGTATGTGTGTTATGTGGCGGTTTGCTTTATATATAAAACGGGGCAAAAGTCTTTTTCGGTAAACACCTTTCCCTAGAAGGGATATCTAATTTGGAGGGCTGGTCTGGTGACGAAGCATACTCCCACTTCAAGAGCCAATCGACTTTACTTCCGTTCAGGACTTCAGGTTATCGTATCTCATCAACCCATTACCTTTTGGGAAAAAAGGAGGATGACCCCCGGCCTCTGCATTTGGGCAATGCATACAGTTATTTTATTAATTATTCACAAAGATCTTACAGAGTAATACATCAATAAGTCTGAAGCCATCATCTTAGCAATATCTGTCACTACTCCTATCCACTTGATGAAGGGGTGCCGAATGTCCAAGCCGAAAATCAAACTGACATCGGACCAAAGCTTAACATGTAAAACGGAGGCCACAACAAGGCCTCTTACCGGGTCTGGGGCACACACCGGTCCGGCGCACATTCAGAGGCCGCCGCCGTCGTCTTCCACCAATCCATCTTCAGAGCAGGTACTAACGCATCGACCTTGCCAGGGCTACCAATGATGCCACCATGGCGCCAGTCAATGCCACCTCCCTACGCGCGTCTATAATCAAAGATCCGTCGCCAAGACCCTGCTGCGCCATGGCACTGAGACTCCACATCGTCAATGCGTGACATGAAACGCCGCTCCATCGCTAGATCCGTCCACTGGTCCCTCGAGCCAATGCACACCTCCAAGAATGACGCCCCCAAGGAGAAAACAACACAAGAGCGCCTCCATCATTCAATCAACTGATCAAGGGTCTCCCCTGGAGGTAGCGGGAAGAGTTGTGAGCTTCACCTCGATGATGCCTTCATGAAGGAAATTACGCCAAGGGCGTCACCATCACTGGCCTTGGCATCCTCCGCCATCCCACGCCGCCGCAGCCCAAGCCGCCCGGCGAGCCAGGCCGGCCTTAGGCGCCGCAACTGTTGGGGAACATAGTAATTTCAAAGTTTTCCTACGCACATGCAAGATCATGGTGATGCATAGAAACGAGAGGGGAGAGTGTTGCCTACGTACCCTCGTAGATCGAAGTGGAAGCGTTGACGCAACGTAGAGGAAGTAGTCGTACGTCCTCCCGGTCCAACCGATCCAAGCACCGTTACTCCGGCACCTCCGAGTTCTTGACACGCGTACAGCTCGATGGCGCACCCTCGATCTCCAATCCAGAGAGGCTCGAGGGGAGTTCCGTCAAGACGACGGCGTGGTGACGATCTTGATGTTCTCTCTGTCGCAGGCTTCGCCTAAGCACCGCTATATGATCGAGGTGTAATATCGTGGAGGGGGCACCACACGGCTAAGGAACGATCAATGATCAACTTGTGTGTACTAGGGTGCCCCCTACCCCGTATATAAAGGAGGAGGGAGGAGGTGGCGGCCCCAAGGGGCGCCATGGGGAGGGAAACCTACTCCAAGTAGGTTTCCCCCCTTTTTCCTTATATTATTCGGAGGGGGAAGGAAAGAGTACTAGTATTAGGAAGTAGTACTAGTAGTAGTAATAGGAAGAGGGGGAAGGAGAAAGGAAAGGGGGGGCCGGCCCCCCTCCCCAATTAGGATTGGGCTTGGGGCGCGCCCCCCTCCCTTGTTCCTTCTCCCTTCCTCCTACATGGGCCCAATAAGGCCCATATACCTCCCGGGGGGTTCCGGTAACCTACCGGAGCTCCAAACTTCTCCGGAACCTTTCCGGTGTCCAAATATATCCGTCCAATATATCAATCTTTATGTCTCGACCATTTCGAGACTCCTCGTCATGTCCGTGATCATATCCGGACTCAACAACCTTGGTACATCAAAATACATAAACTCATAATATAACATCATCGAAACATTAAGCGTGCGGACCCTACGGTTCGAGAACAATGTAGACATGACCGAGACACGTCTCGGTCAATAACCAATAGCGGGACCTGGATGCCCATATTGGTTCCTACATATTCTCTGAAGATCTTTATCGGTCAGACCGCATAACAACATACGTTGTTCCTTTGTCATCGGTATGTTACTTGCCCGAGATTCGATCGTCGGTATCCAATACCTAGTTCAATCTCGTTACGGCAAGTCTCTTTACTCGTTCCATAATACATCATCTCACAACTAACTCATTAGTTGAAATGCTTGCAAGGCTTAAGTGATGTGCATTACCGAGAGGGCCCAGAGATACCTCTCCGACATTCGGAGTGACAAATCCTAATCTCGAAATCGCCAACTCAACAAGTACCTTCGGAGACACCAGAGAGCACCTTTATAATCACCCGATTCGTTGTGACGTTTGGTAGCACACAAAGTGTTCCTCCGGTAAACGGGAGTTGCATAATCTCATAGTCATAGGAACATGTATAAGTCATGAAGGAAGCAATAGCAACATACTAAACGATCGGGTGCTAAGCTAACGGAATGGGTCATGTCAATCAGATCATTCAACTAATGATGTGACCTCGTTAATCAAATAACAACTCCTTGTTCATGGTTAGGAAACATAACCATCTTTGATTAACAAGCTAGTCAAGTAGAGGCATACTAGTGACACTCTGTTTGTCTATATATTCACACATGTATTATGTTTCCGGTTAATACAATTCTAGCATGAATAATAAACATTTATCATGATATGAGGAAATAAATAATAACTTTATTATTGCCTCTGGGGCATATTTCCTTCAGTCTCCCACTTGCACTAGAGTCAATAATCTAGATTACACAGTAATGATTCTAACACCCATGGCGTCTTGGTGTTGATCATGTTTTGCTCGTGGAAGAGGCTTAGTCAATGGGTCTGCTACATTCAGATCCGTATGTATCTTGCAAATCTCTATGTCTCCCACCTGGACTAGATCCCGGATGGAATTGAAGCATCTCTTGATGTGCTTGGTTCTCTTGTGAAATCTGGATTCCTTCGCTAAGGCAATCGCTCCAGTATTGTCACAAAAGATTTTCATTGGACCCGATGCACTAGGTATGACACCTAGATCGGATATGAACTCCTTCATCAGACTCCTTCATTGGCTGCTTCGAAGCAGCTATGTATTCCGCTTCACATGTAGATCCCGCCACGACGCTTTGCTTTGAACTGCACCAACTGACAGCTCCACCGTTTAATGTAAACACGTATCCGGTTTGCGATTTAGAATCGTCCGGATTAGTGTCAAAGCTTGCATCAATGTAACCATTTACGATGAGCTTTTTTCACCTCCATATACGAGAAACATATCCTTAGTCCTTTTCGGTATTTCAGATGTTCTTGACCGCTGTCCGGTGATCCACTCCTGGATTACTTTGGTACCTCCCTGCTAGACTTATAGCAAGGCACACATCAGGTCTGGTACACAGCATTGCATACATGATAGAGCCTATGGCTGAAGCATAGGGAACACTTTTCATTTTCTCTCTATCTTCTGCAGTGGTCGGGCTTTGAGTCTTACTCAACTTCACACCTTGCAATACAGGCAAGAACCCTTTCTTTGCTTGATCCATTTTGAACTTCTTCAAAACTTTGTCAAGGTATGTGCTTTGTGAAAGTCCAATTAAGCGTCTTGATCTATCTCTATAGATCTTAATGCCCAATATGTAAGCAGCTTCACCGAGGTCTTTCATTGAAAAACTTTTATTCAAGTATCCCTTTATGCTATCCATAAATTCTATATCATTTCCAATCAATAATATGTCATCCACATATAATATTAGAAATGCTACAGAGCTCCCACTCACTTTCTTGTAAATACATGCTTCTCCAAAAGTCTGTATAAAACCAAATGCTTTGATTACACTATCAAAACGTTTATTCCAACTCCGAGAGGCTTGCACCAGTCCATAAATGGAACGTTGGAGCTTGCACACTTTGTTAGCTCCCTTTGGATCGATAAAACCTTCTGGTTGCATCATATACAACTCTTCTTCCAGAAATCCATTCAGGAATGCAGTTTTTACATCCGTTTGCCAAATTTCATAATCATAAAACGCGGCAATTGCTAACATGATTCGGACAGACTTAAGCATCGCTACGGGTGAGAAGGTCTCATCGTAGTCAACCCCTTGAACTTGTCGAAAACCTTTTGCAACAAGTCGAGCTTTGTAGACAGTAATATTACCGTCAGCGTCAGTCTTCTTCTTGAAGATCCATTTATTCTCAATTGCTTGCCGACCATCGGGCAAGTCAACCAAAGTCCATACTTTGTTCTCATACATGGATCCCATCTCAGATTTCATGGCTTCAAGCCATTTTGCGGAATGTGGGCTCACCATCGCTTCTTCATAGTTCGTAGGTTCATCATGATCTAGTAGCATGACTTCCAGAATAGGATTACCGTACCACTCTGGTGCGGATCTTGCTCTGTTCGACCTACGTGGTTCTGTATTAACTTGATCTGAAGTTCTATGATCATCATCATCAACTTCCTCACTAGTTGGTTTTGACGTCACAGAAACCGGTTCCTGTGATGTATTATTTTCCAACAAGGGAGTAGGTACAGTTACCTCATCAAGTTCTACTTTCCTCCCACTCACTTCTTTCGAGAGAAACTCCTTCTCTAGAAAGGATCCATTCTTAGCAACGAATGTCTTGCCTTCGGATCTGTGATAGAAGGTGTACCCAACTGTCTCCTTTGGGTATCCTATGAAGACACATTTCTCCGATTTGGGTTCGAGCTTATCAGGTTGAAGATTTTTCACATAAGCATCGCAACCCCAAACTTTAAGAAACGACAACTTTGGTTTCTTGCCAAACCATAGTTCATAAGGTGTCGTCTCAACGGATTTCGACGGTGCCCTATTTAACGTGAATGTGGCTGTCTCTAGAGCATAACCCCAAAACGATAGCGGTAAATCTGTAAGAGACATCATATACCGCACCATATCAAGTAGAGTGCGATTACGACGTTCGGACACACCATTACGCTGTGGTGTTCGGGTGGCGTGAGTTGTGAAACTATTCCACATTGTTCTAAGTGTAAACCAAACTCGTAACTCAAATATTCTCCTCCACGATCAGATCGTAGAAACTTTATTTTCTTGTTATGATGATTTTCAACTTCACTCTGAAATTCTTTGAACTTTTCGAATGTTTCAGACTTATGCTTCATTAAGTAGATATACCCATATCTGCTTAAATCATCTGTGAAGGTGAGAAAATAACGATATCCGCCACGAGCCTCAACATTCATTGGACCACATACATCTGTATGTATGATTTCCAACAAATCTGTTGCTCTCTCCATAGTACCGGAGAACGGTGTTTTGGTCATCTTGCCCATGAGGCACGGTTCGCAAGTACCAAGTGATTCATAATCAAGTGGCTCCAAAAGTCCATCAGTATGGAGTTTCTTCATGCGCTTTATACCGATATGACCCAAACGGCAGTGCCACAAATAAGTTGCACTATCATTATCAACTTTGCATCTTTTGGCTTCAACACTATGAATATGTGTATCACTACTATCGAGATTCATCAAAATAGACCACTCTTCAGGGTGCATGACCATAAAAGATATTACTCATATAAATAGAACAACCATTATTCTCGATTTAAATGAATAACCGTCTCGCATCAAACAAGATCCAGATATAATGTTCATGCTCAACGCGGCACCAAATAACAATTATTTAGGTCTAATACTAATCCGAAGGTAGATGTAGAGGTAGCGTGCCGACCGCGATCACATCGACTTTGGAACCATTTCCCACACGCATCGTCACCTCGTCCTTTGCCGGTGTTAAGCAATCCGTAGTCCCTGTTTGAGTTGCAAATATTAGCAATGAACCAGTATCAAATACCAGTGCTCTGCGAGCTCTAGTAAGGTACACATCAATAACATGTATATCACATATACCTTTGTTCACTTTGCCATCCTTCTTATCCGCCAAATACTTGGGGCAGTTCCGCTTCAAATGACGATCGCTTGCGGTAGAAGCACTCGATTTCAGGCTTAGGTCCAGACTTGGGTTTCTTCTCTTGAGCAGCAACTTGTTTGCTGTTCTTCTTGAAGTTCCTTCTTCTTCCCTTTGCCCTTTTCTTGAAACTAGTGGTCTTGTTAACCATCAACACTTGATGCTCCTTCTTGATTTCTACCTCCGCAGCCTTTAGCATTGCGAAGAGCTCGGGAATCGTCTTATCCATCCCTTGCATATTATAGTTCATCACGAAGCTCTTGTAGCTTGGTGGAAGTGATTGGAGAATTCATCAATGACGCTATCATCCGAAAGAGTAACTCCCGGTTGAATCAAGTGATTACAATACCCGGACATCTTGAGTATGTGCTCACTTGTGTAACTATTCTCCTCCATCTTGCAGCTATAGAACTTATTGGAGACTTCATATCTCTCAATCCGGGCATTCTTCTGGAATATCAACTTCAACTCCTGAAACATCTCATATGCTCCATGACGTTCAAAACGTCGTTGAAGTCCCGGTTCTAAGCCGTAAAGCATGGCACATTGAACTATCGAGTAGTCATCAGCTTTGCTCTGCCAGATGTTCTTAACGTCGCCAGTTGCATCAGCAGCAGGCCTGGCACCCAGCGGTGCTTCCAGGACGTAATTTTTCCGTGCAGCAATGAGGATAATCCTCAAGTTGCGGATCCAGTCCGCGTAGTTGCTACCATCATCTTTCAACTTAGCTTTCTCAAGGAACGCATTAAAATTCAACGGAACAACAGCACGGGCCATCTATCTACAAACAACATAGACAAGCAAGATACTATCAGGTACAAAGTTCATGATAAATTTTAGTTCAATTAATCATATTACTTAAGAACTCCCACTTAGACAGACATCTCTCTAGTCATCTAAGTGATCACGTGATCCAAATCAACTAAACCATAACCGATCATCACGTGAGATTGAGTAGTTTTCAATGGTGAACATCTTATGTTGATCATATCTACTATATGATTCACGCTCGACCTTTCGGTCTCCGTGTTCCGAGGCCATATCTGCATATGCTAGGCTCGTCAAGTTTAACCTGAGTATTCTGCGTGTGCAAAACTGGCTTGCACCCGTTGTAGATGGACGTAGAGCTTATCAAACCCGATCATCACGTGGTGTCTGGGCACGACGAACTTTGGCAACGGTGCATACTCAGGGAGAACACTACTTGATAATTTTTAGTGAGAGATCATCTTAAAATGCTACCGTCAATTAAAGCAAGATAAGATGCATAAAAGATAAACATCACATGCAATCAATATAAGTGATATGATATGGCCATCATCTTCTTGTGCTTGTGATCTCCATCTCCTAAACACCATCATGATCACCATCGTCACCGGCGCGACACCTTGATCTCCATCGTAGCATCGTTGTCGTTTACGCCATCTATTGCTTCTACGACTATCGCTACCGCTTAGTGATAAAGTAAAGCAATTACAGTATGCGTTGCATTTCATACAATAAGCGACAACCATATGGCTCCTGCCGATTGCCGATAACCGGTTACAAAACATGATCATCTCATACAATAAAATATAGCATCATGTCTTGGCCATATCACATCACAACATGCCCTGCAAAAACAAGTTAGGCGTCCTCTACTTTGTTGTTGCAAGTTTTACGTGGCTGCTACGGGCTTAAGCAAGAACCAATCTCACCTACGCATCAAAACCACAGCGATAGTTTGTCAAGTTGATGCTGTTTTAACCTTCGCAAGGACGGGCGTAGCCACACTCGGTTCAACTAAAGTTGGAGAAACCGACACCGCTAGTCACCTGTGTGCAAAGCACGGCGGTAAAACCAGTCTCGCGTAAGCGTACGCGTAATGTCGGTCCGGGCCGCTTCATCCAACAATACCGCTGAACCAAAGTATGACATGCTGGTAAGCGGTATGACTTATATCGCCCACAACTCACTTGTGTTCTACTCGTGCATATAACATCAAACCATAAAACCTAGGCTCGGATGCCTTTGTTGGGGAGCGTAGTAATTTCAAAATTTTCCTACGCACACGCAAGATCATGGTGATGCATAGCAACGAGAGGGAGAGTGCTGCCACGTACCCTCGTGAGACCAAGCGAAGCGTTGACGCAACGTAGAGGAAGTAGTCGTCGTCCTCCCGGTCCAACCGATCCAAGCACCGTTACTCGGCACCTCCGAGTTCTTGACACGCGTACAGCTCGATGGCGCACCCTCGATCTCCAATCCAGAGAGGCTCCGAGAGGAGTTCCGTCAAGACGACGGCGTGGTGATGATCTTGATGTTCTCTGTCGCGGGGCTTCGCCTAAGCACCGCGACAATATGATCGAGTGTAATATCGTGGAGGGGGCACCGCACACGGCTAAGGAACGATCAATGATCAACTTGTGTGTACTAGGGTGCCCCCTACCCCGTATATAAAGGAGGGAGGGAGGAGGTGGCGGCCCCAAGGGGGCGCCATGGGGAGGAAACCTACTCCAAGTAGATTTCCCCCTTTTCCTTATCTTATTTGGAGGGAAGGAAAGAGTACTAGTATTAGGAAGTAGTACTAGTAGTAGTAATAGGAAGAGGGGAAGGAGAAGGAAGGGGGCGGCCCCCTCCCCAATTCGGATTGGGCTTGGGGCGCGCCTCCCTTGTTCCTTCTCCTTCCTCCTACATGGGCCCAATAAGGCCCATATACCTCCGGGGTTCGGTAACCTCCCGGAGCTCCAAACTTCTCCGGAACCTTTCCGGTGTCCAAATATATCCGTCCAATATATAAATCTTTATGTCTCGACCATTTCGAGACTCCTCGTCATGTCCGTGATCATATCCGGCACTCCAAACAACCTTCGGTACATCAAAATACATAAACTCATAATATAACTGTCATCGAAACCTTAAGCGTGCGGACCCTACGGTTCGAGAACAATGTAGACATGACCGAGACACGTCTCTGGTCAATAACCAATAGCGGGACCTGGATGCCCATATTGGTTCCTACATATTCTCTGACGATCTTTATCGGTCAGACCGCATAACAACATCGTTGTTCCTTTGTCATCGGTATGTTACTTGCCCGAGATTCGATCGTCGGTATCCAATACCTAGTTCAATCTCGTTACGGCAAGTCTCTTTACTCGTTCCGTAATACATCATCTCACAACTAACTCATTAGTTGAAATGCTTGCAAGGCTTAAGTGATGTGCATTACCGAGAGGGCCCAGAGATACCTCTCCGACATTCGGAGTGACAAATCCTAATCTCAAATCGCCAACTCAATAAGTACCTTCGGAGACACCTGAGAGCACCTTTATAATCACCCGATTACGTTGTGACGTTTGGTAGCACACAAAGTGTTCCTCCGGTAAACGGGAGTTGCATAATCTCATAGTCATAGGAACATGTATAAGTCATGAAGGAAGCAATAGCAACATACTAAACGATCGGGTGCTAAGCTAACGGAATGGGTCATGTCAATCAGATCATTCAACTAATGATGTGACCTCGTTAATCAAATAACAACTCCTTGTTCATGGTTAGGAAACATAACCATCTTTGATTAACAAGCTAGTCAAGTAGAGGCATACTAGTGACACTCTGTTTGTCTATATATTCACACATGTATTATGTTTCCGGTTAATACAATTCTAGCATGAATAATAAACATTTATCATGATATGAGGAAATAAATAATAACTTTATTATTGCCTCTGGGGCATATTTCCTTCAGTCTCCCACTTGCACTAGAGTCAATAATCTAGATTACACAGTAATGATTCTAACACCCATGGCGTCTTGGTGTTGATCATGTTTTGCTCGTGGAAGAGGCTTAGTCAACGGGTCTGCTACATTCAGATCCGTATGTATCTTGCAAATCTCTATGTCTCCCACCTGGACTAGATCCCGGATGGAATTGAAGCATCTCTTGATGTGCTTGGTTCTCTTATGAAATCTGGATTCCTTCGCTAAGGCAATCGCTCCAGTATTGTCACAAAAGATTTTCATTGGACCCGATGCACTAGGTATGACACCTAGATCGGATATGAACTCCTTCATCCAGACTCCTTCATTGGCTGCTTCCGAAGCAGCTATGTATTCCGCTTCACATGTAGATCCCGCCACGACGCTTTGCTTTGAACTGCACCAACTGACAGCTCCACCGTTTAATGTAAACACGTATCCGGTTTGCGATTTAGAATCGTCCGGATCAGTGTCAAAGCTTGCATCAATGTAACCATTTACGATGAGCTTTTTTCACCTCCATATACGAGAAACATATCCTTAGTCCTTTTCAGGTATTTCAGGATGTTCTTGACCGCTGTCCAGTGATCCACTCCTGGATTACTTTGGTACCTCCCTGCTAGACTTATAGCAAGGCACACATCAGGTCTGGTACACAGCATTGCATACATGATAGAGCCTATGGCTGAAGCATAGGGAACACTTTTCATTTTCTCTCTATCTTCTGCAGTGGTCGGGCTTTGAGTCTTACTCAACTTCACACCTTGCAATACAGGCAAGAACCCTTTCTTTGCTTGATCCATTTTGAACTTCTTCAAAACTTTGTCAAGGTATGTGCTTTGTGAAAGTCCAATTAAGCGTCTTGATCTATCTCTATAGATCTTAATGCCCAATATGTAAGCAGCTTCACCGAGGTCTTTCATTGAAAAACTTTTATTCAAGTATCCCTTTATGCTATCCATAAATTCTATATCATTTCCAATCAATAATATGTCATCCACATATAATATTAGAAATGCTACAGAGCTCCCACTCACTTTCTTGTAAATACATGCTTCTCCAAAAGTCTGTATAAAACCAAATGCTTTGATTACACTATCAAAACGTTTATTCCAACTCCGAGAGGCTTGCACCAGTCCATAAATGGAACGTTGGAGCTTGCACACTTTGTTAGCTCCCTTTGGATCGATAAAACCTTCTGGTTGCATCATATACAACTCTTCTTCCGTAAATCCATTCAGAATGCAGTTTTACATCCGTTTGCCAAATTTCATAATCATAAAACGCGGCAATTGCTAACATGATTCGGACAGACTTAAGCATCGCTACGGGTGAGAAGGTCTCATCGTAGTCAACCCCTTGAACTTGTCGAAAACCTTTTGCAACAAGTCGAGCTTTGTAGACAGTAATATTACCGTCAGCGTCAGTCTTCTTCTTGAAGATCCATTTATTCTCAATTGCTTGCCGACCATCGGGCAAGTCAACCAAAGTCCATACTTTGTTCTCATACATGGATCCCATCTCAGATTTCATGGCTTCAAGCCATTTTGCGGAATGTGGGCTCACCATCGCTTCTTCATAGTTCGTAGGTTCATCATGATCTAGTAGCATGACTTCCAGAATAGGATTACCGTACCACTCTGGTGCGGATCTTGCTCTGTTCGACCTACGTGGTTCTGTATTAACTTGATCTGAAGTTCTATGATCATCATCATCAACTTCCTCACTAGTTGGTTTTGACGTCACAGAAACCGGTCCCTGTGATTTATTATTTTCCAACAAGGGAGTAGGTACAGTTACCTCATCAAGTTCTACTTTCCTCCCACTCACTTCTTTCGAGAGAAACTCCTTCTCTAGAAAGGATCCATTCTTAGCAACGAATGTCTTGCCTTCGGATCTGTGATAGAAGGTGTACCCAACTGTCTCCTTTGGGTATCCTATGAAGACACATTTCTCCGATTTGGGTTCGAGCTTATCAGGTTGAAGATTTTTTACATAAGCATCGCAACCCCAAACTTTAAGAAACGACAACTTTGGTTTCTTGCCAAACCATAGTTCATAAGGTGTCGTCTCAACGTATTTCGACGGTGCCCTATTTAACGTGAATGTGGCTGTCTCTAGAGCATAACCCCAAAACGATAGCGGTAAATCTGTAAGAGACATCATATACCGCACCATATCAAGTAGAGTGCGATTACGACGTTCGGACACACCATTACGCTGTGGTGTTCCGGGTGGCGTGAGTTGTGAAACTATTCCACATTGTTCTAAGTGTAAACCAAACTCGTAACTCAAATATTCTCCTCCACGATCAGATCGTAGAAACTTTATTTTCTTGTTACGATGATTTTCAACTTCACTCTGAAATTCTTTGAACTTTTCGAATGTTTCAGACTTATGCTTCATTAAGTAGATATACCCATATCTGCTTAAATCATCTGTGAAGGTGAGAAAATAACGATATCCGCCACGAGCCTCAACATTCATTGGACCACATACATCTGTATGTATGATTTCCAACAAATCTGTTGCTCTCTCCATAGTACGGAGAAGCGGTGTTTTGGTCATCTTGCCCATGAGGCACGGTTCATAAGTACCAAGTGATTCATAATCAAGTGGCTCCAAAAGTCCATCAAGTATGGAGTTTCTTCATGCGCTTTATACCGATATGACCCAAGCGGCGAGTGCCACAAATAAGTTGCACTATCATTATCAACTTTGCATCTTTTGGCTTCAACACTATGAATATGTGTATCACTACTATCGAGATTCATCAAAATAGACCACTCTTCAGGGTGCATGACCATAAAAGATATTACTCATATAAATAGAACAACCATTATTCTCGATTTAAATGAATAACCGTCTCGCATCAAACAAGATCCAGATATAATGTTCATGCTCAACGGTGGCACCAAATAACAATTATTTAGGTCTAATACTAATCCCGAAGGTAGATGTAGAGGTAGCGTGCCGACCGCGATCACATCGACTTTGGAACCATTTCCCACACGCATCGTCACCTCGTCCTTTGCGGTGTTAAGCAATCCGTAGTCCCTGTTTGAGTTGCAAATATTAGCAAGCAGAACCAGTATCAAATACCAGTGCTCTGCGAGCTCTAGTAAGGTACACATCAATAACATGTATATCACATATACCTTTGTTCACTTTGCCATCCTTCTTATCCGCCAAATACTTGGGGCAGTTCCGCTTCGGTGAGGACTCGCTTGCGGTAGAAGCACTCGATTTCAGGCTTAGGTCCAGACTTGGGTTTCTTCTCTTGAGCAGCAACTTGTTTGCTGTTCTTCTTGAAGTTCCTTCTTCTTCCCTTTGCCCTTTTCTTGAAACTAGTGGTCTTGTTAACCATCAACACTTGATGCTCCTTCTTGATTTCTACCTCCGCAGCCTTTAGCATTGCGAAGAGCTCGGGAATCGTCTTATCCATCCCTTGCATATTATAGTTCATCATGAAGCTCTTGTAGCTTGGTGGAAGTGATTGGAGAATTCATCAATGACGCTATCATCCGGAAGAGTAACTCCCGGTTGAATCAAGTGATTACAATACCCGACATCTTGAGTATGTGCTCACCGATGTAACTATTCTCCTCCATCTTGCAGCTATAGAACTTATTGGAGACTTCATATCTCTCAATCCGGGCATTCTTACGGAATATCAACTTCAACTCTGAAACATCTCATATGCTCCATGACGCTCAAAACGTCGTTGAAGTCCCGGTTCTAAGCCGTAAAGCATGGCACATTGAACTATCGAGTAGTCATCAGCTTTGCTCGCCAGATGTTCTTAACGTCGCCGGTTGCATCAGAAGCAGTTCTGGCACCCAGCGGTGCTTCGGGGCGTAATTTTTACGTGCAGCAATGAGGATAATCCTCAAGTTGCGGATCCATCCGCGTAGTTGCTACCATCATCTTTCAACTTAGCTTTCTCAAGGAACGCATTAAAATTCAACGGAACAACAAAGACGGGCCATCTATCTACAAACAACATAGACAAGCAAGATACTATCGGTACAAAGTTCATGATAAATTTTAGTTCAATTAATCATATTACTTAAGAACTCCCACTTAGGCAGACATCTCTCTAGTCATCTAAGTGATCACGTGATCCAAATCAACTAAACCATAACCGATCATCACCGAGATTGAGTAGTTTTCAATGGTGAACATCTTATGTTGATCATATCTACTATATGATTCACGCCGACCTTTCGGTCTCCGTGTTCGAGGCCATATCTGCATATGCTAGGCTCGTCAAGTTTAACCTGAGTATTCTGCGTGTGCAAAACTGGCTTGCACCCGTTGTAGATGGACGTAGAGCTTATCAAACCCGATCATCACGTGGTGTCTGGGCACGACGAACTTTGGCAACGGTGCATACTCAGGGAGAACACTACTTGATAATTTTTTAGTGAGAGATCATCTTAAAATGCTACCGTCAATTAAAGCAAGATAAGATGCATAAAAGATAAACATCACATGCAATCAATATAAATGATATGATATGGCCATCATCTTCTTGTGCTTGTGATATCCATCTCCTAAACACCATCATGATCACCATCGTCACCGGCGCGACACCTTGATCTCCATCGTAGCATCGTTGTCGTTTACGCCATCTATTGCTTCTACGACTATCGCTACCGCTTAGTGATAAAGTAAAGCAATTACAGGGCGTTTGCATTTCATACAATAAAGCGACAACCATATGGCTCCTGCCGATTGCCGATAACCGGTTACAAAACATGATCATCTCATACAATAAAATATAGCATCATGTCTTGGCCATATCACATCACAACATGCCCTGCAAAAACAAGTTAGACGTCCTCTACTTTGTTGTTGCAAGTTTTACGTGGCTGCTACGGGCTTAAGCAAGAACCAATCTCACCTACGCATCAAAACCACAACGATAGTTTGTCAAGTTGATGCTGTTTTAACCTTCGCAAGGGCAGGCGTAGCCACTCGGTTCAACTAAAGTTGGAGAAACCGACACCCGCTAGTCACCTGTGTGCAAAGCACGGCGGTAAAACCAGTCTCGCGCGAAGCGCGGCGTAATGTCGGTCCGGCCGCTTCATCCAACAATACCGCTGAACCAAAGTATGACATTTGGTAAGCAAGTATGACTTATATCGCCCACAACTCACTTGTGTTCTACTCGTGCATATAACATCAAACCATAAAAATGTTGGGGAACGTAGTAATTTCAAAAAATTTCCTACGCACACGCAAGATCATGGTGATGCATAGCAACGAGAGGGGAGAGTGTTGTCTACGTACCCTCGTAGACCCGAAGCGAAGCGATCACAACGTAGAGGAAGTAGTCGACGTTCTCCTCGCGATCCGACCGATCCGGCGCCGTTACTCCGGCGCCCCGAGTTCTTGACACACATACAGCTCGATGACGTCCCTCGTACTCGATCCAGCCGAGTGTCGAGGGAGAGTTTCACAAGACGACGACGGCGTGGTGACGATCTTGATGTTTCACCGGCGCAGGGCTTCGCCTAAGCTTCGCGACGGTATGACCGAGGTGGAATATGGTGGAGGGGGGCACCGCACACGGCTAAGGAACGATCCGTAGATCAAACTTGTGTGTTCTAGGGTGCCCCCCTGCCCCCGTATATAAAGGAGCAAGGGGGAGGGGGCCGGCCGGCCAAGGGAGGCGCGCCAGGGAGTCCTACTCCCTCTGGGAGTAGGATTCCCCCTCCAATCCTAGTTGGAATAGGATTCCCGGAGGGGGAAAGAGAGAGAGGGGGGCCGGCCCCCTTTCCTAGTCCTAGTAGGACTAGGGAAAGGGGGGGAGGCGCGCGGCCACCTAGGGCTGGCCCTTTCTCCTTTCCACCAAGGCCCACTATGGCCCATTTACCTCCCGGGGGGTTCCGGTAACCTCCCGGTACTCCGGTAAATTCCTGTTTTCGCCCGGAACCATTCCGAACTCCAAACATAGGCTTCCAATATATCAATCTTTATGTCTCAACCATTTCGAGACTCCTCGTCATGTCCGTGATCACATCCGGGACTCCGAACTTCTTCGGTACATCAAAATACATAAACTCATAATAACTGTCATCGAAACCTTAAGCGTGCGGACCCTACGGTTCGAGAACAATGTAGACATGACCGAGACACGTCTCGGTCAATAACCAACAGCGGGACCTGGATGCCCATATTGGTTCCTACATATTCTACGAAGATCTTTATCGGTCAGACCGCATGACAACATACGTTGTTCCCTTTGTCATCGGTATGTTACTTGCCCGAGATTCGATCGTCGGTATCCAATACCTAGTTCAATCTCGTTACGGCAAGTCTCTTTACTCGTTCCGTAATACATCATCTCACAACTAACTCATTAGTTGTAGTGCTTACAAGGCTTCAATGATGTGCATTACCGAGAGGGCCCAGAGATACCTCTCCGACAATCGGAGTGACAAAACCTAATCTCGAAATCGCCAACCCAACATCTCGCCTTTGGAGACACTGTAGCACTCCTTTATAATCACCCGATTACGTTGTGACGTTTGGTAGCACCAAAGTGTTCCTCCGGTAAACGGGAGTTGCATAATCTCATAGTTACAGGAACATGTATAAGTCATGGATAAAAGCAGTAGCAACATACTAAACGATCGTGTGCTAAGCTAATGGAATGGGTCATGTCAATCAGATCATTCTACTAATGATGTGACCTTGTTAATCAAATAACAACTCTTTGTTCATGGTCAGGAAACATAACCATCTTTGATTAACAAGCTAGTCTAGTAGAGGCACACTAGTGACATCTTGTTTGTCTATGCATTCACACATGTATCATGTTTCCGGTTAATACAATTCTAGCATGAATGATAAACATTTATCATGAAATAAGGAAATAAATAATAACTTTATTATTGCCTCTAGGGCATATTTCCTTGATCTCCCACTTGCACTAGAGTCAATAATCTAGACTACATAGTAATGATTCTAACACCCATGGAGTCTTGGTGCTGATCATGTTTTGCTCGTGGAAGAGGCTTAGTCAACGGGTCTGCGACATTCAGATCCGTATGTATCTTGCAAATCTCTATGTCTCCCACCTGGACTAAGTCCCGGATGGAATTGAAGCGTCTCTTGATGTGCTTGGTCCTCTTGTGAAATCTGGATTCCTTCGCTAAGGCAATTGCTCGAAGATTGTCACAGAAGATTTTCATTGGACCCGATGCACTAGGTATGACACCTAGATCGGATATGAACTCCTTCATCCAGACTCCTTCATTAGCTGCTTGCGAAGCTGCTATGTACTCCGCTTCACATGTAGATCCCGCTACGACGCTTTGTTTAGAACTGCACCAACTGACAGCTCCTCCGTTTAGTGTAAATACGTATCCGGTCTGCGATTTAGAATCGTCCGGATCAGTGTCAAAGCTTGCATCAACGTAACCGTTTACGATGAGCTCTTTGTCACCTCCATATACGAGAAACATATCCTTAGTCCTTTTCAGGTATTTCAGGATGTTCTTGACCGCTGTCCGATGATCCTCTGGATTACTTTGGTACCTCCTGCTAAACTTATAGCAAGGCACACATCAGGTCGGTACACAGCATTGCATACATGATAGAGCCTATGGCTGAAGCATAGGAACATCTTTCATTTCTCTCTATCTTCTGCGGTGGTCGGGCATTGAGTCTTACTCAACTTCACACCTTGTTACAGGCAAGAACCCTTTCTTTGCTTGATCCATTTTGAACTTCTTCAAAATTTTGTCAAGGTATGTGCTTTGTGAAAGTCCAATTAAGCGTCTTGATCTATCTCTATAGATCTTAATGCCCAATATGTAAGCAGCTTCTCCGAGGTCTTTCATTGAAAAACTCTTATTCAAGTATCCCTTTATGATATCCAGAATTCTATATCATTTCCGATCAGCAATATGTCATCTACATATAATATCGAAATGCTACTGAGCTCCCACTCACTTTCTTGTAAATACAAGCTTCTCCAAAAGTCTCAGACAAACCCAAATGCTTTGATCACACTATCAAAGCGTTTATTCCAACTCGAGATGCTTGCACCAGTCCATAAATGGATCGCTGGAGCTTGCACACTTTGTTAGCTCCTTTGGATCGATAAAACCTTCGGTTGCATCATATACAACTCTTCTTCCGTAAATCCATTCAGAATGCAGTCTTTACATCCATTTGCCAAATTTCATAATCATAAAATGCGGCAATTGCTAACATGATTCGGACGGACTTAAGCATCGCTACGGGTGAGAAGGTCTCATCGTAGTCAATCCCTTGAACTTGTCGAAAACCCTTTGCGACAAGTCGAGCTTTGTAGACAGTAACATTACCGTCAGCGTCAGTCTTCTTCTTGAAGATCCATTTGTTTTCTATTGCTTGCCTACCCTCGGGCAAGTCAACCAAAGTCCATACTTTGTTTTCATACATGGATCCCATCTCAGATTTCATGGCCTCAAGCCATTTTGCGGAATCTGGGCTCACCATCGCTTCTTCATAGTTCGTAGGTTCATCATGATCTAGTAGCATGATTTCCAGAACAGGATTACCGTACCACTCAGTGCGGATCTTACTCTGGTTGATCTACGAGGTTTCGTAGTAACTTGATCTCGAGTTTCATGATCAACATCATCAACTTCCTCACTACTTGGTGTAGATGTCTCAGAAACCGGTTTCTGCGACGGACTACTTTCAAGTAAGGGAGAAGGTACAATTACCTCATCAAGTTCTACTTTCCTCCCACTCACTTCTTTCGAGAGAAACTCCTTCTCTAGAAAGGATCCATTCTTAGCAACGAATGTCTTGCCTTCGGATCTGTGATAGAAGGTGTACCCAACTGTTTCCTTTGGGTATCCTATGAAGACACATTTCTCCGATTTGGGTTCGAGCTTATCAGGTTGAAGCTTTTTCACATAAGCATCGCATCCCCAAACTTTAAGAAAGCGACAACTTTGGTTTCTTGCTAAACCATAGTTCATAAGGTGTCGTCTCAACGGATTTCGACGGTGTTCTATTCAGTGTGAATGCGGCCGTCTCTAGAGCATAACCCAAAAGCGATAGCGGTAAATCTGTAAGAGACATCATAGATCGCACCATATCTAGTAAAGTACGACACGACGTTCGGACACACCATTACGCTGTGGTGTTCGGGTGGCGTGAGTTGCTGAAACTATTCCGCATTGTTTCAAATGTAGACCAAACTCTTAACTCAAATATTCACCTCCACGATCAGATCGTAGAAACTTAATTTTCTTGTTACGATGATTTTCAACTTCACTCTGAAATTCTTTGAACTTTTCAAATGTTTCAGACTTATGTTTCATTAAGTAGATATACCCATATCTGCTTAAGTCATCTGTGAAGGTGAGAAAATAACGATATCCGCCACGAGCCTCAACATTCATCGGACCACATACATCTGTATGTATGATCTCCAACAAATCTGTTGCTCTCTCCATAGTACCGGGAGAACGGGTTTTAGTCATCTTGCCCATGAGGCACGGTTCATAAGTGCCAAGTGATTCATAATCAAGTGACTCCAAAAGTCCATCAAGATGGAGTTTCTTCATGCGCTTTACACCGATATGACCTAAGCGGCAAGTGCCACAAATAAGTTGCACTATCATTATCAACTCTGCATCTTTTGGTTTCAACATTATGAATATGTGTATCACTACTATCGAGATTCATCAAAATAGACCACTCCTCAAGGGTGCATGACCATAAAAGATATTACTCATATAAATAGAACAACCATTATTCTCTCGATTTAAATGAATAACCATCTCGCATCAAACAAGATCCAGATATAATGTTCATGCTCAACGCAGGCACCAAATAACAATTATTTAGGTCTAAAACTAATCCCGAAGGTAGATGTAGAGGTAGCGTGCCGACCGCGATCACATCGACTTTGGAACCATTTCCCACGCGATCGTCACCTCGTCCTTTGCGAGTTAAGCAATACGTAGTCCCTGTTTGAGTTGCAAATATTAGCAAGCAGAACCAGTATCAAATACCAGTGCTACTACGAGCTCTAGTAAGGTACACATCAATAACATGTATATCACATATACCTTTGTTCACCTTGCCATCCTTCTTATCCGCCAAATACTTGGGGCAGTTCCGCTTCCAAAGTGACCAGTCGCTTGCGGTAGAAGCACTCGATTTCAGGTTTAGGGCCAGACTTGGGTTTCTTCTCTGAGCAGCAACTTGCTTGCTGTTCTTCTTGAAGTTCCTTCTTCTTCCCTTTGCCTTTCTTCTTGAAACTAGTGGTCTTATTGACCATCAACACTTGATTCTCCTTCTTGATTTCTACCTCCGCAGCCTTTAGCATTGCAAAGAGCTCGGTATAGTCTTTACTAACCCTTGCATATTATAGTTCATCACGAAGCCTTTGTAGCTTGGTGCGGTGATTGAAGAATTTCATCAATGACACAATCATCCGGAAGATTAACTCCCAATTGTGTCAAGTGATTGTAGTACCCGGACATTACGAGTATGTGCTCACTAATGAACTATTCTCCTCCATCTTGCAGCTATAGAACTTATTGGAGACTTCATATCTCTCAATCCGGGCATTCTTTGGAATATCAACTTCAACTCTGGAACATCTCATATGCTCCATGACGTTCAAAACGTCGTTGAAGTCCCGGTTCTAAGCCGTAAAGCATGGCACTTGAACTATAGAGTAGTCATCAGCTTTGCTCGCCAGACGTTCACAACATCCGGTGTTGCTCAAAGAAGAGGCTGGCACCTAGCGGTGCATCCGGGGCGTAACTCTTACGTGCAGCAATGAGGATGATCCTCGTTACGGACCCAATCCGTGTAATTGCTACCATCATCTTTCAACTTTGCTTTCTCAAGGAACGCATTAAAATTCAACGGAACAACAGACGAGCCATCTATCTATAATCAAACATAAACAAGCAAGATACTATCGGTACTAAGTTCATGATAAATTTAAGTTCAATTAATCATATTACTTAAGAACTCCCACTTAGAAAGACATCCTCTAGTCATCTAAGTGATCACGTGATCCAAATCAACTAAACCATAACCGATCATCACGTGAAATGGAGTAGTTTTCAATGGTGAACATCTTATGTTGATCATATCTACTATATGATTCACGCCGACCTTTCGGTCTCCGTGTTCGAGGCCATATCTGCATATGCTAGGCTCGTCAAGTATAACCCGAGTATTCTGCGTGTGCAAAACTGGCTTGCACCCGTTGTAGATGGACGAGAGCTTATCACACCCGATCATCACGTGGTGTGCGGGCACGATGAACTTTGGCAGCGGTGCATACTCGGGAGAACACTTCTTGATAATTTAGTGAGAGATCATCTTATAATGCTACCGTCAATCAAAGCAAGATAAGATGCATAAAAGGATAAACATCACATGCAAATCAATATAAGTGATATGATATGGTCATCATCATCTTGTGCTTCACGATCTCCATCTTGCAGCACCACCATGATCACCATCGTCACCGGCGCGACACCTTGATCTCCATCATAGCATCGTTGTCGTCTCGCCAAACTTATGCTTCTCGACTATCGCTACCGCTTAGTGATAAAGTAAAGCATTCTGAAGCGATTGCATTGCATACAATAAGCGACAACCATATGGCTCCAGCCGATTGCCGATAACCGGTTACAAAACATGATCATCTCATACAATAAAATATAGCATCACGTCTTGACCATATCACATCACAACATGCCCTGCAAAAACAAGTTAGGCGTCCTCTACTTTGTTGTTGCAAATTTTACGTGGCTGCTACGGGCTTAAGCAAGAACCAGTCTCACCTACGCATCAAAACCACAGCGATACTTCGTCAAATAGACTCCGTTTTAACCTTCTCAAGGACCGGGCGTAGCACTTTTCAGTTCAACTAAAGTGAGAGAGACAGACACCCGCCGGTCACCTTTAAGCAACGAGTGCTCGCATGGCGGTGAAACCAGTCTCGCGTAAGCGTCTGGCGTAATGTCGGTCCGGGCGCTTCATCTCACAATACCGCTGAACCAAAGTATGACATGCTGGTAGGTAGTATGACTTGTATCGCCCACAACTCACTTGTGTTCTACTCGTGCAAAACATCAAACCATAAAACCTAGGCTCGGATGCCCTTTGTTGGGGAACGTAGTAATTTCAAAAATTTCCACGCACACGCAAGATCATGGTGATGCATAGCAGCGAGAGGGGAGAGTGTTGTCTACGCACCCTCGTAGACCCAAGCGAAGCGATCAAAGCGTAGAGGAAGTAGTCGACGTTCTCCTCGCGATCCGACCGATCCGGCGCTGTTACTCCGACGCCCCGAGTTCTTGACACCGTACAGCTCGATGGCGTCCCTCGTACTCCGATCCAGCCGAGTGTCGAGGGAGAGTTTCGTCAAGACGACGGCGTGGTGGCGATCTTGATGTTTCACCGGCGCGAGGCTTTCGCCTAAGCTTCAGCGACGGTATGACCGAGGTGGAATATGGTGGAGGGGGGCACCGCACACGGCTAAGGAACGATCCGTTGATCAAACTTGTGTGTTCTAGGGTGCCCCCCTGCCCCCGTATATAAAGGAGCAAGGGGGAGGGGGCCGGCCGGCCAAGGGAGGCGCGCCAGGGAGTCCTACTCCCTCTGGGAGTAGGATTCCCCCTCCAATCCTAGTTGGAATAGGATTCCCGGAGGGGGAAAGAGAGAGAGGGGGGCCGGCCCCCTTTCCTAGTCCTAGTAGGACTAGGGAAAGGGGGGAGGCGCGCGGCCACCTAGGGCTGGCCCTTTCTCCTTTCCACCAAGGCCCACTATGGCCCATTTACCTCCCGGGGGGTTCCGGTAACCTCCCGGTACTCCGGTAAATTCCTGTTTTCGCCCGGAACCATTCCGAACTCCAAACATAGGCTTCCAATATATCAATCTTTATGTCTCGACCATTTCGAGACTCCTCGTCATGTCCGTGATCACATCCGGGACTCCGAACTTCTTCGGTACATCAAAATACATAAACTCATAATAACTGTCATCGAAACCTTAAGCGTGCGGACCCTACGGTTCGAGAACAATGTAGACATGACCGAGACACGTCTCCGGTCAATAACCAACAGCGGGACCTGGATGCCCATATTGGTTCCTACATATTCTACGAAGATCTTTATCGGTCAGACCGCATGACAACATACGTTGTTCCCTTTGTCATCGGTATGTTACTTGCCCGAGATTCGATCGTCGGTATCCAATACCTAGTTCAATCTCGTTACCGGCAAGTCTCTTTACTCGTTCCGTAATACATCATCTCACAACTAACTCATTAGTTGTAGTGCTTGCAAGGCTTGATGATGTGCATTACCGAGAGGGCCTAGAGATACCTCTCCGACAATCGGAGTGACAAAACCTAATCTCAAATACGCCAACCCAACATCTGCCTTTGGAGACACACTGTAGTACTCCTTTATAATCACCCGATTCGTTGTGACGTTTGGTAGCACCAAAGTGTTCCTCCG
>JAHHZJ010001632.1:0-20692 GCA_021437245.1 Aegilops speltoides
GATCATAGAGCATCCGCACAAAGGTACGTTTGTCCCTACCGGGGGCTAATGTCTATAAGCAACATAATCTCTCAATTTCCTTCAAAAGGAAGTGCCAATGGGTTCGTAAACTTGTTTGAAAAACAATGACACATGATGTTCTTTGACTTTCAGGGCAAAAGGTCATGCTTAAGGCTGAATTTTAGGGACTCTGGGCCTCCTAGCGGAAGCGGAGTATTTTTGATTCACAAGGCGCTTCATGAAAGCAGTTTGAGTACTTATGGGTCCGACACGGACTCCAATGACAAAATTATGACCGCTTTAGTGATCATCTGTCCATTCTATGGCGTCCTTGAAAGTACTTCATTTTTCGCGCCCTTTTGCCGATTGCCCCAAAATTTCTTGTCCTCTATAGAGGATATATCGCTTCCACATATATATTGACCGATGCCAGAATGCCATTTTGTTCTTGGCTTTCACGCGCATGAGTTACAAAGATGCCATCCGGTGAAAACAAGGAGAATAAGGCATATAGCCGCTGGATTTTCATCAATTTACGGCCAAATGAGATTGCCCGGATCATAGAGCATCTGCAGAAAGGTACGTTTGTCCCTACCAGGGGGGCTAATGTCTATAAGCAACATAATCTCTCGAATTTCCTTCAAAAGGAAGTGCCAATGGGTTCAGAAACTTGTGTGAAAAACAGCGACACATGATGTTCTTTGACTTTCAGGGCCAAAATGTCCTGCTTAAGGCTGAATTTGAGGGTGCTCCGGGCCTCCTGGCAGAAGCGGGGAGTATTTTTTGGATTCGCGCGCTCGCCGCGAGCAGATTGAGTACTTATGGGTCCGACACGGACTCCGAATGACAAAATTATGACCGTTTTAGTGAACATCTATCCATTCTATGGCAGTCCTTGAAAGTACATCATTTTCTCGTGCCCTTTTTGCCTGATTGCCCCAAAATTTCTTGTCCTCTATAGAGGAGATATCGTTTCCACATATATATTGACCGATGCCAGGAATGCCCTTTTGTTCTTGGCTTTCACGCCGCATGAGTTACAAAGATGCCATCAAAGTAAAACAAGGAGAATAAGGCATATAGCCGCTGGATTTTCCTCAAATTACGGCCAAATGAGATTGCCCGGATCATAGAGCATCTCCAGAAAGGTACGTTTGTCCCTACCAGGGGGGCTAATGTCTATAAGCAACATAATCTCTCGAATTTCCTTCAAAAGGAAGTGCCAATGGGTTCAGAAACTTGTGTGAAAAACGGCGACACATGATGTTCTTTGACTTTCAGGGCCAAAATGTCCTGCTTAAGGCTGAATTTGAGGGTGCTCCAGGCCTCCTGGCAGAAGCGGGGAGTATTTTTTGGATTCGCACGCTCGCCGTGAGCAGTTTGAGTACTTATGGGTCCGACACGGACTCCGAATGACAAAATTATGACCGTTTTAGTGAACATCTATCCATTCTATGGCAGTCCTTGAAAGTACTTCATTTTCTCGTGCCCTTTTTGCATGATTGCTCCAAAATTTCTTGTCCCCTATAGAGGAGATATCTTTCCACATATATATTGACCGATGCCAAGAATGCCCTTTTGTTCTTGGCTTTCACACGCATGAGTTACAGCATGCCATCACGCGAAAACAAGGAGAATAAGGCATATAGCCGCTGGATTTTCTTCAATTTACGGCCAAATGAGATTGCCCGGATCATAGAGCATCTGCAGAAAGGTACGTTTGTCCCTACCAGGGGGGCTAATGTCTATAAGCAACATAATCTCTCGAATTTCCTTCAAAAGGAAGTGCCAATGGGTTCAGAAACTTGTCTCAAAAACAGCGACACATGATGTTCTTTGACTTTCAGGGCCAAAAGGTCCTGCTTAAGGCTGAATTTGAGGGTACTCTAGGCCTCCTGGCGGAAGCGGGGAGTATTTTTTGGATCCGCGCGCTCGCCGTGAGCAGTTTGAGTACTTATGGGTCCGACACGGACTCCGAATGACAAAATTATGACCGTTTTAGTGAACATCTGTCCATTCTATGGCAGTCCTTGAAAGTACTTCATTTTCTCGTGCCCTTTTTGCCTGATTGCCCCAAAATTTCTTGTCCTCTATAGAGGAGATATCGTTTCCACATATATATTAACCGATGCCAGAATTCCCTTTTGTTCTTGGCTTTCACGCGCATGAGTTACAAAGATGCCATCCGGAAAACAAGGAGAATAAGGCATATAGCCGCTGGATTTTCTTCAATTTACGGCCAAATGAGATTGCCCGGATCATAGAGCATCTGCACAAAGGTACGTTTGTCCCTACCAGGGGGGCTAATGTCTATAAGCAACATAATCTCTCGAATTTCCTTCAAAAGGAAGTGCCAATGGGTTCAGAAACTTGTTTGAAAAACAGCGACACATGATGTTCTTTGACTTTCAGGGGCAAAAGGTCATGCTTAAGGCTGAATTTTAGGGACTCTGGGCCTCCTGGCGGAAGCGGGAGTATTTTTTGGATTCGCGCGCTCGCTGCGAGCAGTTTGAGTACTTATGGGTCCGACACAGACTCCATATGACAAAATTATGACCGTTTTAGTGAACATCTGTCCATTCTATGGCAGTCCTTGAAAGTATTTCATTTTTTCGTGCCCTTTTTGCCTGATTGCCCCGAAATTTCTTGTCCTCTATAGAGGATATATCGTTTCCACATATATATTGACCGATGCCAGGAATGCCCTTTTGTTCTTGGCTTTCACGCGCATGAGTTACAAAGATGCCATCCGCGAAAACAAGGAGAATAAGGCATATAGTCGCTGGATTTTCTTCAATTTACGGCCAAATGAGATTGCTCGGATCATAGAGCATCCGCAGAAGGTACGCTTGTCCCTACCAGGGGGGCTAATGTCTATAAGCAACATAATCTCTCGAATTTCCTTCAAAAGGAAGTGCCAATGGGTTCAGAAACTTGTCTGAAAAACAGCGACACATGATGTTCTTTGACTTTCAGGGCCAAAAGGTCCTGCTTAAGGCTGAATTTGAGGTTACTCTAGGCCTCCTGGCGGAAGCGGGGAGTATTTTTTGGATCCGCGCGCTCGCCGTGAGCAGTTTGAGTACTTATGGGTCCGACACGGACCAATGACAAAATTATGACCTTTTAGTGAACATCTGTCCATTCTATGGCGGTCCTTGAAAGTACTTCATTTTCTCGTGCCCTTTTGCCGATTGCCCTAAAATTTCTTGTCCTCTATAGAGGAGATATCATTTCCACATATATATTAACCGATGCCAGAATTCCCTTTTGTTCTTGGCTTTCACGCGCATGAGTTACAAAGATGCCATCCGCGAAAACAAGGAGAATAAGGCATATAGTCGCTGGATTTTCTTCAATTTACTACCAAATGAGATTGCCTTGATCATAGAGCATCCGCACAAAGGTACGTTTGTCCCTACCGGGGGCTAATGTCTATAAGCAACATAATCTCTCGAATTTCCTTCAAAAGGAAGTGCCAATGGGTTCAGAAACTTGTTTGAAAAACAGCGACACATGATGTTCTTTGACTTTCAGGGCCAAAAGGTCATGCTTAAGGCTGAATTTTAGGGTACTGGCCTCTGGCGGAAGCGGAGTATTTTTTGATTCGCAAGCTCACATGAAAGCAGTTTGAGTACTTATGGGTCCGACACGGACTCAATGACAAAATTATGACCGTTTTAGTGAACATCTGTCCATTCTATGGCGTCCTTGAAAGTATTTCATTTTTTCGTGCCCTTTTGCCGATTGCCCAAATTTCTTGTCCTCTATAGAGGATATATCGCTTCCACATATATATTGACCGATGCCAGAATGCCCTTTTGTTCTTGGCTTTCACGCGCATGAGTTACAAAGATGCCATCCCGAAAACAAGGAGAATAAGGCACATAGTCGCTGGATTTTCCTCAATTTACGCCAAATGAGATTGCCTGATCATAGAGCATCTGTGATAAAGGTACGTTTGTCCCTACCAGGGGGGCTAATGTCTATAAGCAACATAATCTCTCGAATTTCCTTCAAAAGGAAGTGCCAATGGGTTCAGAAACTTGTGTGAAAAACAGCGGCACATGATGTTCTTTGACTTTCAGGGCCAAAAAGTCCTGCTAAAGCTGAATTTGAGGGTACTCCGGGCCTCCTAGCGCAAGCGGAGAGTATTTTTTGGATTCGCACGCTCACCGCGAGCAGTTTGAGTACTTATGGGTCCGACACGGACTCCGAATGACAAAATTATGACCATTTTAGTGAACATCTATCCATTCTATGGCAGTCCTTGAAAGTACTTCATTTTCTCGTGCGCGTTTTGCCTGATTGCCACAAAATTTCTTGTCCTCTATAGAGGATATATCGTTTCCTCATATATATTGACCGATGCCAGGAATGCCCTTTTGTTCTTGGCTTTCACGCGCATGAGTTACAGATGCCATCCGCGAAAACAAGGAGAATAAGGCATATAGTCGCTGGATTTTCCTCAATTTACTGGCCAAATGAGATTGCCTGATCATAGAGCATCTGAGAAAGGTACGTTTGTCCCTACCAGGGGCTAATGTCTATAAGCAACATAATCTCTCAATTTCCTTCAAAAGGAAGTGCCAATGGGTTCGTAAACTTGTGTGAAAAACAAGCAACACATGATGTTCTTTGACTTTCGGGGCCAAAATGTCCTACTTAAGGCTGAATTTGAGGGTGCTCCGGGCCTCCGGCGAAGGGAGTATTTTTAGGATTCGCAGCTACGCCATGAAAGCAGTTTAGTACTTATGGGTCCGACACGGACCAATGACAAAATTATGACCGCTTTAGTGAACATCTATCCATTCTATGGCGTCCTTGAAAGTACTTCATTTTCTCGTGCCCTTTTTGCCCGATTGCCCCAAAATTTCTTGTCCTCTATAAAGGAGATATCGGTTCCACATATATATCGACCGATGCCGGGAATGCCCTTTTGTTCTTGGCTTTCACGCCGCATGAGTTACAAAGATGCCATCCGCGTAAAACAAGGAGAATAAGGCATATAGTCACTGGATTTTCTTCAATTTACGGCTTAATGAGATTACCCGGATCATAGAGCATCCGCAGAAGGTACGCGTTTGTCCCTACCAGGGGGCTAATGTCTATAAGCAACATAATCTCTCGAATTTCCTTCAAAAGGAAGTGCCAATGGGTTCGTAAACTTGTCAAAAAAAACAATGACACATGATGTTCTTTGACTTTCAGGGCCAAAAGGTCCTGCTTAAGGCTGAATTTGAGGGTACTCTAGGCCTCCTGGCGGAAGCGGGGAGTATTTTTTGGATCCGCGCGCTCGCCGCGAGCAGTTTGTGATAGAGGCAAAGGTGTCCCGTCTTTCGATGAGATGGTGGATTTCGCTTTGGTGGAAGTCGACTTTGACGATCCGACTACGGGCGCGGCGAGGACGTCGCGCTTTAGCAATCGCTAAACCAACTCCGAGAGGTTATTGACCACGCCGAGCACGATCAACCCGACCACGAGGGTCTATTTTCGCGAGCAAACGAAGAACAAGCAAGAAACCGAGATTGCAACTGGATATTGCGAATATAAGATGAAAGCTTTATTGATCAAGGTGGGGTTCGTGACGCTTTGTCCGGTCGTTGAACACAAATGAAGCACGCGAAGTTGCAGCTATGGCGTAACTTTTGATCTAAACAAAACCCAAAGTCTGAACGGTGCCCTAAGGGCTGTATATATGGAGGAAGAGGGGAGAATTTCGTGGCCCTTGGTGGAGGGGTCCAAACTAACCCTATCTCTCGCTTCCCCACAAATACGGACTCTAAAAATAGCCTATACTAATGTATTTCGAAATTACATGGGCCTGGCCCAATAATAAGGTGACGCAAAAGACCTAGAATAGCCTCTGGACGAAATTTATGAAGTGGCATCTTGTATATTTCGTCCAAGGCTTCATGCACTCATTATGGTGGCTTCAAAGTCCCAAATCATCACTTGTAACTCCATTCTTGTCCCCTATGCATGCCATCATCTCCATGCTTGTTCTTGCTCCAATGTTCATCCTTCTCCAAGCTAGGCCCTTCATTTGTAAGCAAAACAAATGTATCCAATTTAGGCAAGATCATATTCTCATGAACATTAGAATCATTACCAAGAAACGAAAGTACCTGGTAATTTAGTTGGCGTGCGCGAGCTCTAGTAATTGGTCCAGTATGTATAGCAGCAGGGGCTGTGGTTGTAACAATGGTATTGATGTCCTCATCAGTTTGAGTACTTATGGGTCCGACTCGGACTCCGAATCACAAAATTATGACCGTTTTAGTGAACAACTGTCCATTCTATGGCAGTCCCTGAAAGTACTTCATTTTCTCGTGCCCTTTTTGCCTGATTGCCCCAAAATTTCTTGTCCTCTATAGAGGATATATCGTTTCCACATATATATTGACTGATGCCAGGAATGCCCTTTTTTTCTTGTCTTTCACGCGCATGAGTTACAAAGATGCCATCCGCTAAAACAAGGAGAATAAGGCATATAGTCGCTGGATTTTCTTCAATTTACGCCAAATGAGATTGCCCGGATCATAGAGCATCTGCAGAAAGGTACGTTTGTCCCTACCAGGGGGGCTAATGTCTATAAACAACATAATCTCTCGAATTTCCTTCAAAAGGAAGTGCCAATGGGCTGAGAAACTTGTCTGAAAAACTGCGACGAATGATGTTCTTTGACTTTCAGGGCCAAAACGTCCTGCTTAAGGCTGAATTTGAGGGTATTCCGGGCCTCCTGGCACAAGCGGAGAGTATTTTTTGGATTCACACGCTCGCTGCGAGCAGTTTGAGTACTTATGGGTTTGACACGGACTCCGAATGACAAAATTATGACCGTTTTAGTGAACATCTATCCATTCTATGGCAGTCCTTGAAAGTACTTCATTTTCTTGTGCGCTTTTTGCCTGATTGCCCCAAAATTTCTTGTCCTCTATAGAGGATATATCGTTTCCACATATATATCGACGGATGCCGTGAATGCCCTTTTGTTCTTGGCTTTCACGCCGCATGAGTTACAAAGATGCCATCCGGCGAAAACAAGGAGAATAAGGCATATAGCCGCTGGATTTTCTTCAATTTACGGCCAAATGAGATTGCTCAGATCATAGAGCATCTGCAGAAAGGTATGTTTGTCCCTACCAGGGGGGGCTAATGTCTATAAGCAACATAATCTCTCGAATTTCCTTCAAAAGGAAGTGCCAATGGGTTCAGAAACTGATATAGGGTGGAACCCTATGGGGAGATCTTTCACGAATTGGAGGGGAATCCCCAAGAACAAGATGAACAAAAGAGGGAAAACAAGAGGAACACTCAACAACAAGTCAAATCACACATCCACTAGACAATCAAACACATAAGATCGACAAGGTACATGAACAACAAAGGGAAATAAGATACATGGTAGAGTTCATCCCAAATCCTATGAAGGAGATGAGGGCTTGATGATCTAGATAGATCCTTCCCACAAGGGGGTCTTCATCCACTAGGGATCTTCTCCAATGGAGGCCTTGAATTCCAATGGAGTGTCTCTCTCTCTCTCAAGAGAAATCCCACAAGGGGAGATACATGAGCTAGGCTCTAGTGTTTTGATCTATCCTTAGCTAAGTCTAAATGGAGGAGATGAAGGAGTATATATAGCCCTAGGCAAAGAGGGGAATAGGTGGGGGTGAAATGGTAAAACAAGGGCAAAGCCCGTAGCTTCACACAGGGGGCCCCGTGTGCATGGGGTAAGTGGAGCCCGTGCGCACGGGGTATCCAGGGACCGGACGCAAGGGCCCGTGCGCACGGGGTCCATGAGGCCCGTGGACACGGGGGTCCCATGGGCACGGTACACGCCCGTGCGCACGGGGTCTTCAGGACCGCCAGCCTGGGAGGCACGTGGGCACGGGGTTGGAGGGACCCGTGCGCACGGGGTTGCCTGGGAGCTGCTGCCTTCCTCTTGGCGCTTCCTTCTCCACTTCCAGGCTTCCATCTTGGATGGTGTAGTTGTTCTCTTGCGCTTGGACTCCTCCATGATGAATGTGTAGCTCCGCTCACACCTAAGTATGCACACGAGAGAGGGGTCACGTAGTATACCATCCTCGAAGGGTACAAGTGGACACGTGTAAAGGAGATGATTCACCTTTGTACGCATGAAGTAGATGTGGCACGTGTCACTTGCCAAATGGACTCTTGACATGGTGATGTCCATAGGATGCTCTGCATCATCCCCTCCCCCTTGGGAAAGATCCGACCTCAGATCGAAATCCAAATCACCATGGGAAAGAGATGATGGCGTCGTGTAGAAGTGGACGATCACCAAGCATTCGTCATCTTGTAGTTCCCAATGGGCACTCTCCAATGTCGCACCGTCTTTTAATTCCTTCAAAAGTAGCAAAGATAACAAGCACTTTGATGCGGAGCATCCCACGTTCATCCCCATGTACACTCCGACTACTCTCCAAGCCCCAAGGATACATAAGATGAGACCTCGACTATGCGCCATTGGACACAAGGTGAATTCACTCCACTTCGAACCGTCACTTTCCGCATATGAGACACGGCTACTACCTCATGCATGGACCTTGCATACACTCAGGTAGAACCAAGATGACCATGGAGAATCCAAGGATCAAGGCCAAGCATGGAAGAGGAGAAGGAAGAAGAAGGCGGAGCGGCTGCTGGAGCCAGGACGGACATCCGGACCGCCGTCCGGATCATCCGGGACTCCAGCCGGATCGTCCGGGTAACTGCGCCGAAGACACCCGAAGGCTTCTGCCGAAGCCGGATCATCTGGGACTCCGTCCGGATCATCCGGACCCCGACGCCCGGATCATCGGGACCCGTCCGGATCATCCGCCTTGCTCAGGCAAGATGACTTGGGCCAAGCCGTGTACCCCTTCGCCTCACTTACCCCTTCGTGGCTTAGCACTATAAATAGACCTCCCTCCCCATTTTGAGGGTTAGCATTGATTAGCTCATATTTGTGTGAGAGCCTTTGCTCATCCACTTGGTTACTTCTCCTGAGATCGGGACCTCTTCGGAGAAGATCCCCAATGATTCAAGACCCCTATCTAGGGAAGAACATCCAGCCTCCTCTTGGAGATGAACGTTCCTTTGTATCCTTACCTTTGTTGACTTTGTATCTTGTGGATCTCTTATGTGTGTGGTGATCTAGCACTTGTGTGATCGATTCCTTGTTGGTTGAGTGATTCTCTCTCGTTTTCCCCGTGTTTTCCCTTGTGCTTCCGCGTGTTCTTCGTGATTCCCCCGTAGGATCCCCTCCAAACGTGAAAGATCGACGCTATAGGGTTCCACCCTACATCACACTTGGAAAAATAAATGTGTTTGTCGTAAGAGCAAAACCAAACATTCAAGAGGTGATTCACCCAACAAGTGTTGCCATCAAGCATAGCATATGGTTTGACAAAGAAGTGTGTCATGGCATTTGAGCATATAAATTGAGCACAATCAAGTATATCATGGGAACAAGCATGTAAATGGGAGGTCAAGATGCAAATATATGTGATAAATGGACAAGCATCTACCTCAAGGTCATAGCAAGAATTCATAAAGTGCTCAATGAACGGTCTATGGTAGGCATAAGAGTTATTCACAACACCAAATATAGTGAAATGTCTAAACACATGAGGCAAGTGCAAGACAATCCAAGCATAACGTGCATAGGGTGTAGTGAAGATATCGTGGCACTCAACACACTGGAAAGAGCAATTGTTCAACATGTGTGAGGCAATCAAGTCAAGCATGTGATAAGCAAAGGGACATGGCATATGTGAAGAACTAGATGCAACACACAAGGCATATATGTCATAGGGCATGGTAATGTGGTAATGAGAAGTCGAAGCAAGATCGCTAGCATGTGTGCAAAGTGTCATGGAGCAAGCAACACATGAAGTATGACCCACAATATGCATGCTCATGGTTTGGGTGTTCTCGAGATAGAAGGATATCACCTCGAAAGCATGTCCTTGTGCGTCCTTCACAATGCCGAAGTGGTAGGAAATGTGGTGTAGAAGCGAGTCGTGGTCGAATGTATGAGGCTCGCTCTCAAGAGCTCGAATGGTCAACTCACGTGAAGTGGAAGTCGACACATAGTCCAAGTATCCTACACATACGTACAACAAAACAAAGAGCGTATGCGCATGGTAGATAAACACATCATCCATCATGATGGTTCTCTTCTCTTGCACATAACCATTAGAAGCACAAGTGCATGAATAATATGATGCAACAATGGCTATATGATGTAGGGTGGAACCCTAATTCATCGGTCTTTCACGTTTGGAGGGGATCCTACGGAGGGAACACGAAGAACGCGCGGAAGAACAAGAGGAAAACACGGGGAAGAACGAGGGAGACACTCAACCGACAAGAGATCAATCACACAAGGTCTAGATCATCGAGGCACGAGTGACACATGGTCCAAAATCAACAAAGGAAAGATACAAAGGTAGCCCTTCTTCTCCGAGAGGAGGTCTTGAATCCACGAGGGGATCTTCCCTTATAGGGGTCTTGAATCCGATGGATCTTCTCCTAGACGGAGGTCCTGATCTCCATGGAGAAGTACCGGTGGATGAGCAAAGGCTCTCACACACAAATATGAGCTAATCCAATGCTAAGTCTCAAAGTGAGGAGAGGGGGTCCTATATATAGAGTCTGGGGCGAAGGGGTACATGGGCTCAGCCCAACACGCTGCCACAGAAGCGCCGCCGGATGATCCGGCGACGGTCCGGATGATCCGGGCTGGTCCGGATGATCCGGGTGGGGCCGGATGGTCCGGTGCTCATTGGTGACGGCGCAGGCCGGACGTCCGCTGGTGGTCCGGATGTCCGGCGGGATCCGGATGATCCGGCCGGGTCCGGATGATCCGCTTCAGCGTGGAGGTTCTGTTGCCTTGGCCGATGAAGCCGGATCGTCCGGACCGGGTCCGGATCATCCGGCTCTGTCCGGATCGTCCGGATCGTCCGCCTCTCTGGTCTGGTTGCTTTCTCCTCTCCGCTTCACAGATGTCTTCCGCTTCCGATTCTCCTTGCTTCCTAGCCTCTTCATGGTCGACTCCTTGGTGCCTGAATATGCATAGAGTTTCCGCTTGAGGTAGTAACCATGTCTCATGTGAATCAAGGAGAGTTGTGAGAGGAGTGATGTCACCTCGGTTTCAAGAGCTCTTGCATGTGCTCGAGTCATCGGTCCTTGTGGTGTTGTAGGTGTTGATGTAGAGTCCATGGGGATGATGGAAGGATGCTCGCATCATATCCCTCCTTCAAAGGATCCGACCTCGGATCTAGATCTTCATCACCATGGAAAGGCGAGAGGTCTTTGACGTTGAAGGTGTCGCCACGTTGTACTTGTCGCTGGTAGGTCGAGCTTGTAGGCGTTGTTGTTGTATCGTGCTAACACCTTGAAGGGTCCATCGGCTCGAGGTAGAAGTTTGACTTGCGTTCGTTGGGGAAGCGTGCCTTGTGAA
Organism: Aegilops speltoides; assembly: GCA_021437245.1. Classification (NCBI taxonomy): domain Eukaryota; kingdom Viridiplantae; phylum Streptophyta; class Magnoliopsida; order Poales; family Poaceae; genus Aegilops; species Aegilops speltoides. The sequence goes on from JAHHZJ010001632.1 coordinate 11,468, forward strand.
GGTGTAGCCACACGAGATCGCCTATGTTGAAGATCATGGGTTGCTTGTTGATGTTGAGCTTGGTCGCTAGTCGCTGTACTTGGCGCCGATGGTGTTTCTTGTATCTTCATGCATCTTCTTGATGTAGCTTGCACGGGCACTTGCGCCGAGGTTGGTGCGCTCTTGTAGAGGTTGAGGTAGGATGTCCAATGGGGACAATGGGTTGAAGCCGAGAGCGACCTCGAAGGGGACTTTGCCGGTCGTCGAATGTCTTCTTGCGGTTGTAGGCGCATTTCGGCGATGGGTAGACACGCCCCACTCCTTGATGTTCTTCTTGATCAACACGCGAAGTAGAGTGGAGAGCGTCCGGTTTGTCACCTCCGCTTGGCCGTCGGTTTGAGGATGGTATGCGGAGGAGAACAAGAGCTTGATTCCGAGCTTGGCGCAAAGAGTTTTCCAAAAGTAACTCAAGAACTTGACGTCATGGTCGGAGACGATTGACTTTGGTACTCCATGGAGGCGCAAGATTTCCCTACAAAATAGATTTGCAATATGTGAAGCATCGTCTACTTTGTTGCAAGGAATGAAATGTGCCATTTTGGAAAATTTGTCCACAACAACAAATACGGAGTCCTTTCCATTTTGAGTTCTAGGCAAACCAAGTACAAAGTCCATGCTAATGTCTTCCCAAGGTTGATAAGGAATAGGAAGAGGCATGTAAAGACCATGAGATTGAGCTTTTGACTTAGCTTTGCGGCATGTTAAGCATCGGGTGGTGAAGCGTGAGACGTCGCGAAACATCTTGGGCCAAAAGTAGTTCTTGGAGAGCGTGGCGAAGGTCTTGTCGCGTCCAAAATGTCCCATGAGTCCACCTCCATGAGCCTCTTGCAAAAGTAGCAACGAAGAGAAGACTCGGGTATGCAAAGTTTGTTAGCTCTCATAAGATAACCATCCTTAAGGTAATATTGTTCCCAAGATGTATGCGTCAAACATTTAGCATAATGAGGTGCAAAATATGGATCACTAGCATACAAATCTTTGATATGCTCAAAACCAATAACATTCAACTCAAGTTGGGTGACAAGCGTGCATATGCGTGAAAGTGCATCGGCAACTACATTTTCCTTGCCCTTAATGTACTTGATCACATATGTGATGAGGACATGAGTACCTTGTATATGACCAAAAATATTGCATACATGCATATTTGTCAGGTGATTTCTAGTGCAAACTATTCAATAATCTATTTATGTTATCCAGAACAAAAATACTTCACACACTTTTGTGTTTTGTCTAATTGCAGGTGTATGGGACATTTGTACAATCCACATATGAAGATAAGGAAGAAAGAGATGTTTATTTGCTGTTCAAAAAGTCCTCTCACGTCACTTTTGGCCCAAGAGAAGATAGAGTCCAAGTCTCACGTTCTGGATTCAGATTCGGACTGCACAGACATACCTGACTCAAAACACCAACAACTTTTTCATACGGACTCCGAATTGGGTGATTCTTTTTTTGTTGGAAAGTAGATTTCATGATCTTTCCAGCACAATTGGAATCACCTTAAAATCCGTCCGCAGCGTTGAGTTATGGACAAAACAATCTGACGCTGCACCAGAATCCGAGTCAAACTACAAGTCCAAAGGTGTTACGTCACCTCCACTTGGGCCCATTGGCCTTGTACGACCTAGGGTTAGTTTTAGGCTGCCTTGGGACGTCCTCCCACCTCCTTGGCCGCCACCCCTTGCTCCTATATAAGTAGATCCATCTAGTAGCTTTTTCCTTGGGATTTGTTTAGTTAAAGTTAGCCATTGCAACTTCGTACTTCGCTTGTGTCCAACGACCAGACCAAGACCGCTTAAGGATCCCCATCTTTATCAATACTTCATACATACCGCAATATTCAGATTGCTTTTATCATATTCTTGCTTGTTCTTCGATTGCTTGCAGGAATAGACCTTCGTGGTCAGGTTGATTGTGCTCCGGCGTGGTCAATAACCTCTCGGAGTTGGTTTAGCGATTGCTAAGGCGCAACGTCGTGCACGTTTGTAGTCGGATCGTCAAAGTCGTCTCCACCAAATCGATAGTTATCATCTCATCGAAAGATCGGGACACCCCGCCTCTATCAATATGGAAAAGATTCAATAAATTCACTCCATTTGGCATGACGCTTGTTTAATTTAGTTTGACCTTTTAAGTACTTAAGCGTTTCATGATCGATATGGATGACAAACTCATGAGGTCTAAGATAATGTTCCCAAACATGGAGAACACGCACTAAAGCATACAATTCCTTGTCATACATGGGATAGTTAAGTTGAGCACCGGAGAGTTTTTCACTAAAATAAGCAATGACTCGTTTTTCTTGCATTAAAACTCCGCCAATTTCGGTACCACTTGCATCACAATGGACCTCAAAAGTTTTGTCAAAATTGGGCAAAGCAAGAAATGGAGCATGAGTAAGCAAAGACTTGAGCTCATCAAAAGCGTTGGATTGCAAAGGTCCCCAAACAAAAGGAGTATTCTTCTTACTCAAAGCATGCAAAGGAGCTGCAATAGTGCTAAAGTTTTTCACAAAGCGGCGATAAAAACCTGCAAGACCAAGGAAACTTTGCACTTGTTGCAAATTGGTGGGTTGGGGCCAAGTTTTAATTGTTTTGATCTTAGTTTCATCAACATGGACACCCTTGGAAGAGACAACGAAACCCAATGATGAGGACATCAATACCATTGTTACACCCACAGCCCCTGCTGCTATACATACTGGACCAATTACTAGAGCTCGCGCACGCCAACTAAATTACCAGGTACTTTCGTTTCTTGGTAATGATTCTAATGTTCATGAGAATATGACGCTGCTTAAATTGGATACATTTGTTTTGCTTACAAATGTAGGGCCTAGCTTGGAGAAGGATGAACATTGGAGCAAGAACCAGCATGGAGATGATGGCATGCAAGGGGGACAAGAATGGAGTTACAAGTGATGATTTCAGGACTTTGAAGCCACCATAATGAGTGCACGAAGCCTTGGACGAAATATACAAGATGCCACTTCATAAAGTTCGTCCAGAGGCTATTCTAGGTGTGCGTCACCTTATTATTGGGCCAGCCCATGTAATTTCGAAATACATTAGTATAGGCTATTTTTAGAGTCCGTATGTGTGGGGAAACAAGAGATAGGGTTAGTTTGGACCCTCCACCAACGGCCACGAAATTCACCCCTCTTCCTCCATATATACAGCCCTTAGGGCACTGTTTAGACTTGGGTTTTGTTTAGATTAAAAGTTCGCCATAGCTGCAACTTCACAGCATTTCGCTTGTGTTCCACGACTGCACAAAGCGCCACGAGTAACCCCACCTTGATCAATAAAGCTTTCATCTTATATTCGCAATATCCAGATTGCAATCTCAGCTTGCTTGTTCTTCGTTTGCTCGCAGGAAATAGACCCTCGTGGTCGTTGATCGTGTTCGGTGTGGTCAATAACCTCTCGGAGTTGGTTTAGCGATTGCTAAGGCGCGACGTCCTCTCAAGACGTCAGAGTCGGATCGTCAAAGTCGACCTCCACCAAAGCGAAATCCCCCATCTCATCGAAAGACGGGACACCTTTGCCTCTATCACCACCAGGTCGTCCACATGCAAATAATGGCAATATTAGGGCTCCCCCTCAGGTACGAGATCATGACCATCTCCCTAAACTGAAATTGAATATTCCACCATTTGAGGGTAGATATGTTCTCGATATATATCTTACTTGGGAGTTAGAAACTGAACAACAATTTACATGTTTACAATATCCCGAGGAGAGACGTGTTCCTGCTTTGCATTGTTTGTGCTTTCACTAGCTTTGCATGTGTTTGGTGGTCGAACATTGTCGATTATATCCTGCTCCACTACTTGGGCTGCTTTGAAAACTGCTATGCGTCATGGTTGGGTTCCACCATATTATCAACGTGAATTACTTCAAAAATTGCAGCGCTTAAGACAAGGAAAAAATTCTGAGAAGAATATTATCGGGAATTACAAACCGGCTTGATTAGATGTGGTATTGTTGAGGAGAATGAAGCTATGCTTGCACGTTTTCGGGTGGATTAAATAGAGATTCAGACCATTCTAGACTATAAGGATTATAATAATATCACTCGCTTATTCCATCTTGCTTGTAAAGCTGAACGTGAAGTGCAGGATCGACAGTGCATTGGCGCCGCACTAACTTTTCTCGCAGGTCGACCTTCATCATGGACACCACGTGCATCATCTACTTCCACCGCACCATCACCTCCTTGGTGCCACCTCCAACCGTGATACAAGAAAGCAGGCACAACCACCACTATCTCGCCAAGAGCACACCGCGGGCCTGCACAGAGCTCTTCTTCTTCTATGGCGTCAACAGGGCACACAAGTGATATTATTTGTCGTCGTTGTAAGGGAAGAGGACATTTTATGAGAGAATGCAAATCTCAGCGTGTGATGATTGCTCACGAGGATGGTGGGTATGAGTCCGCTAGTGACTATGATGAGGAGACTTTGGCTCTTATTACACATGAGGAACACGGTGGAGATGATTCGATCATGAGACACAATACATGGTCTGTCAAGATGCCGACAGTATGAATGTTTAGTTGCTCAACGTGTTTTGAGTGTGCAGGTTACACAAGCTAAGCAAAATCAGAGGCATAATTTGTTTCATACAAAGGGAGTTGTGAAGGAACGTTCTATTCAAGCGCCATCATAGATGGAGGGAGCTGCAACAACTTGGCTAGCATGGAGATGGTGGAGAAGCTATCTCTCACCACAAGACCACATCCACATCCTTACTACATCCAATGGTTCAACAACAGCGGCAAGGTTAAGGTAACACGCATTGTTAGTGTGCATTTTAGTATCTCTACATATGCTGATTATGTTGATTGTGATGTGGTACCTATGCAAGCATGTTCCTTGTTACTTGGTAGACCATGGCAATTTGATAAGAATTCAGACACCATGGTAGAAACAATCAGATACTCTTGTTCATAAGGATAAAATATTACTTTGCTTCCTATGACTCCGAGTCCATTTTGAAAGATGATATTAATAGAGCTAATAAAGCAAAACAGGAGAAAAATAAGAGTGAAAATCAGATTGTGGCAAAAGAATTTGAGCAACACATGAAGCCTATTAATAAATCATCTACTATTGCTTCGAAATTAAATTGAAAAGTGCATGTTTACTTGCCACCAAATCTGATATTGATGAGTTAGATTTTAGCAAATCTGTTTGCTATGCTTTTGTGTGCAAAGAGGCATTATTTTCATTCGGGACGTGTTTTCCTCTTTGCCCCTCGCTGTCACTAACATTTTGCAGAGTTCACGACGTCTTTCCACAAGACGTGCCACCGGATTACCACCTATTCGAGGGATTGAGCATCAAATTGACTTAATTCGGTGCATCGTTACCCAACCGTGCACCATACCGCACCAATCCAGAGGAGACGAAGGAGATTATGCGTCAAGTATGAGGAGCTGCTCGACAAAGGTTATATACGCGAATCCCTTAGTCCTTGTGTTGTTCCTATTATTCTAGTGCCGAAAAAGGATGGTACGTCACGATGTGTGTTGATTGTAGAGGCATTAATAATATTACTATTCGTTATCGCCACCCTATTCCTAGGCTAGATGATATGCTTGATGAACTGAGTGGCTCTACAATATTCTCCAAAGTTGATTTATGAGTGGATACCATCAAATTCGTATGAAATTGGGAGATGAATGGAAAACAGCATTTAAAACTAAGTTTGGATTATATGAGTGGTTAGTCATGCCTTTTGGGTTAACTAATGCACCTAGTACTTTCATGAGATTAATGAACGAAGTTTTACGTGCTTTCATTGGACGATTTGTGGTAGTCTATTTTGATGATATACTGATTTATAGCAAATCTTTGGAAGAACATTTGGAACATTTACGTGTTGTTTTTAATGCTCTACGTGATGCACGCTTGTTTGGTAACCTTGGGAAGTGCACCTTTTGCACCGATCGAGTATCTTTTCTTGGCTATGTTGTTACTCCACAGGAATTGAAGTTGATAAAGCCAAGATTGAAGCTATTGTGAGTTGGCCGCAGCCCAAAACGGTCACACAAGTGAGGAGTTTCCTTGGCCTCGCTGGTTTCTATAGGCGTTTGTGAGAGATTTCAGCACCATTGCTGCACCTCTCAATGAGCTTACAAAGAAGGATGTGCCTTTTGTTTGGGGTACTGCACGGAAGAAGCCTTCACGGTATTGAAAGCTAAGTTGACACATGCTCCTTTACTCCAACTTCCTGATTTTAATAAGACTTTTGAGCTTGAATGTGATGCTAGTGGAATTGGATTAGAGGTGTGTTATTACAAGATGGCAAACCTGTTGCATACTTTTCTCGAAAAATTGAATGGGCCTAGTCTGAATTACTCTACTTATGATAAAGAATTATATGCTCTTGTTCGGACTTTAGAAACATGGCAACATTATTTATGGCCCAAAGAATTTGTTATACATTCGATCATGAATCTTTGAAACATATTAAAAGTCAAGCTAAACTGAATCGTAGACATGCTAAATGGGTTGAATTCATTGAGACTTTCCTTATGTCATTAAACACAAGAAGGGTAAAGAAAATGTTATTGTCGATGCATTGTCTCGTCGCTATACTATGCTTTCACAACTTGACTTCAAAATATTTGGTTTGGGGACCATCAAAGATCAATATGTGCATGATGCTGATTTTAAAGATGTATTGCAGAATTGTAAAGAAGGAAGAACATGGAACAAGTTTGTCGTTAACGATGGATTTGTGTTCGTGCTAACAAGCTATGCATTCCAGCTAGCTCCGTTCGTCTTTTGTTGTTGCAGGAGGCGCATGGAGGAGGACTAATGGGACACTTTGGCGTGAAGAAGACGGAGGACGACTTGCTACACATTTCTTTTGGCCAAAGATGAGACGGATGTTGAGCGTTTTATTGCTCGCTGCACTACATGTCAAAAAGCTAAGTCACGACTAAATCCTCATGGTTTATATATGCCTTTGCCTGCACTCTAGTGTTCCTTGGGAGGATATATATATGGACTTTGTTTTAGGTTTACCTAGAACAAAGAAGGGAGGATAGCATATTTGTTGTCGTGGATAGATTCTAAAATGGCACACTTTATACCATGTCATAAAAGCGATGATGCTATCAATGTTGCTGATTTGTTCTTTCGTGAAATTATTCGCTTGCATGGTGTGCCAAATACTATTGTTTCAGATCGTGATACTAAATTTCTTAGCCACTTTTGGAGATGTTTATGGGCTAAGTTGGGGACTAAACTGCTTTTTAGTACTACTTGTCACCCCCAAACCGATGGACAAAATGTAAGTAGTCAATAGAACATTGTCTACTATGCTTAGGGCTGTTCTAAAGAATAATAAGAAAATGTGGGAGGAATGCTTGCCTCATATTGAATTTTCTTATAATCGCTCATTGCATTCTACTACTAAGATGTGCCCTTTGAAGTTGTGTATGGTTTCCTACCGTGCACCAATTGATTTGTTGCCTCTTCCATCTTCGGAGAAGGTTAATTTTGATGCTAAAGAACGTGCTGAATTGATTTTAAAAATGCATGAGTTAACTAAGGAAAACATTGAGCGATGAATGCTAAATATAAACTTGCTGGAGATAAGGGTAGAAAACATGTTGTGTTTGCACCGGAGATCTTGTTTGGTTACATTTATGTAAGGATAGATTTCTGATTTGCGCAAATCAAAGCTAATGCCACGTGCTGCTGGTCCCTTTAAGGTGTTGGAGAAAGTAAATGATAATGCATATAAACTTGAGCTGCCTGCAGATTTTGGGGTTAGTCCCACTTTTAACATTGCAGATTTGAAGCCATATTTGGGTGAGGAAGATGAGTGCCGTCGAGGACGACTTCATTTCAAGAAGGGAGGATGATGAGGACATCAATACCATTGTTACACCCACAGCCCCGCTGCTATACATACCGGACCAATTACTAGAGCTCACAAGACGCCAACTAAATTACCTGTACTTTCGTTTCTTGGTAATGATTCTAATGTTCATAAGAATATGATGTCGCTTAAATTGGATACATTTGTTTTGCTTACAAATGAAGGGCCTAGCTTGGAGAAGGATGAACATTGGAGCAAGAACACACATGGAGTTGATGGCATGCTAAGGGGATCAAGAACGGAGTTACAAGTGATGATTTCAGGACTTTGAAGCCACCATAAGGAGTGCATGAAGCCTTGGACGAAATATACAAGATGCCACTTCATAATATTCGTCCATAGGCTATTCTAGGTCTTTCGTCACCTTATTATTGGGCCAGGCCCATGTAATTTCGAAATACATTAGTATAGGCTATTTTAGAGTCCGTATGTGTGGGGAAACAAGAGATAGGGTTAGTTTCGACCCTCCACCAAGGGCCATGAAATTCACCCCTCTTCCTCCATATATACAGCCCTTAGGGCACCGCTTAGACTTGGGTTTTGTTTAGATCAAAAGTTCGCCATAGCTGCAACTTCGCGCATTTCGTTTGTGTTCAACGACTGCACAAAGCGCCACGGAACCCCACCTTGATCAATAAAGCTTTCATCTTATATTCGCAATATCCAGATTGCAATCTCAGTTTCTTGCTTGTTCTTCGTTTGCTCGCAGGAAATAGACCTCGTGGTCGGGTTGATCGTGCTCGGCGTGGTCAATAACCTCTCGGAGTTGGTTTAGCGATTGCTAAGGCGCGACGTCCTCGCACGCTCGTAGTCGGATCGTCAAAGTCGACTTCCACCAAAGCGAAATCCACCATCTCATCGAAAGACGGGACACCTCTGCCTCTATCAACCGGCCTCCTTCAACTTCTTCCTACTCACGACGGAGCCACTCAAGTCGCCACTCCGACGACACCTTCTCCGGATCAAGTACACCGTCATCAACCATTCTTCGACGAGCCGCGCGTCAAGACCGTCATGCATCTCGAGATCCGCTACACGCCAAGAATTCACAAGAGCAAGTCGATGAGCAAGTCCCTCGTCATCAAGCAAACCAAGTCGCTTTTGTTCAAGCTCAAGAACGACAACGACTTCGTCGTCAAGAAGAACAAGAACGAGCGCGTCTACACCAAGAGGAAAAAGAAACCGAGGCCCAACGTCTTCAACAACAACAACGAGAAGCACAAGCTATTGAGGCGGAACGTGCCCTTCAAGAATCAAGTCGAGCCATCGCCAACCGCAATCGCGA
>JAHHZJ010001633.1:0-65137 GCA_021437245.1 Aegilops speltoides
AGCGGTGTACTTAGGTGTGTGTCGAGGCGTGAACCCCTTGGGGAAGGGCTGCGTCTCGGATCTGGGGCCCCAAAGCAAGGAGGACCCAGCTCATCTTCTTCTTCAGCGCCGAGGATCGGTGGAGTCGATCGATCCGATGGTGGCGTCGTCTTCTCAAACTCCTCTCGGCTGAAGGCGTACCAAAGTCGGATGCTCAACGGCGAGAAGCTTCGTCGTTCTCTTACGGAGGTGGGGGCGGGTAGTCGTCCGCCCGCTCCACTTTGCTCTCGGCGGCCCGTCTTGAGTCGCGCGCTCAATGGTAATCACGGTCAAGCGGTGGCAGCGCCGGCTCTTTTTCTTTCCTTCCGCGAACTCCGCCCGGTCGGCGTCAAGAGATATCCGCCTTGATCTCGGCGGAGGCAAAGTCGTCATTGATTCTTGCACAGCGCATCCAGCGCGGCCGCCCGGCGCGCGTTCTGCTTGCAACAGCGTCGAAGGCTGCTGGACTCGCTCCGTCATCATCACGGTGCTCTTTCGCCCTCGAAGTTCTTCAGCTCGTCGATCGCCGCTTAGGCAGCGTGGATGTTCTCCACGGTGGTGTATATGCAGGCGTTTAGCCACTGAACAAATCCCGAAGATAGTCGCGCGCGCATTGCGGACGCGCCTAAGCGGCTCGGCGATTGGCGCAGCGAGCGCCCGCAGCGCGATCCATTTCATGGTAGTGAAGCTTCGACAAGCGCCTCATGCTTTCGCCCGGCCTCTTGGCGCCTTCGATGATCTGAAGGCGGCGTGTCTCCAGCGTCTCGGCGTCTGCGTCCTCACAGAATGAAGCGCTGATTAGGTCTTCTGAGGAGCGGCGGCGGGTCTGAAACTTCTTCACGGCGCTCGCCGTGGCGATAGCGAGCACTTCGTGGTGGCGCTTCGCGCTCCCCTTGTGAGGCGGCTCGTCATGAACCACCACGTTGGTGGGGAAAGTGTCAGCGACGCGGCGTCGGTCGACCAGCATCGTGTCGGTGGAGCCTCGGACTCCAAGTCCGCAGCGGGCTCACGGCGGCGTGGAGTTGGTCGAGGAGCCAGCGAGGAGACTCTCGGGGCCACCCGTGCACTGCGTCGGATGCAGGCTCGTCGGAAAATCGAACCTCGCCCGACAAGTTCGGCAGGCTGCTCCATACTGCGAGGCAGCCTCGGCGCCGCAGCCTCATCGTCACGGAACTCCATCTGGCGAGCGGCTGGCTCGCTTCGCCCGAGGAAGAGGGTTCCGTCGAGAACAGATCTCGGACGGCGGTGCACGGGCCCCAAGGTGGGCGCCAAATGTCGGGGTTGGGTGCGACATATGCCAAGGATGGCTTATCATGGTGGGGCGAGTAGAACATCGTCGGTGCACAGAAGCGGGATGGCGAACATACGCCCGGTGGATCTTACCCGGCCGGGGCTCTCGAGGAGATAACACCCCTCTGCTGCTCTGGGGTCTCGCATGATCACTAAGGCAAAGTGAATACAAGGGTGCTCCTAGAGCTGTTTACGGAGGAAGGAGGAGGCAAGGCTAGCTCTCTCCCTCCTTTGTGTTACATCTAATGCTCTTTGGATGCCAACCCTTTGCATGGGTGCCACTGGGGGGTTTATATAGGCCTACCCCGGGGTTACAATCAATAAATCCAGTGGAGTCGGGTCCCGGCCATCGATCTCTCAGTCTTAGTCTTCTCCGCTTGTTGGTGGGTCCCTTGACGGCACAGTGCAAGCGTCGGCCCGTGTCCGTCATGGTGGGTCTTCTTCTGCGGATTCTGTAGCCGTGCTTCTAATGGTGAGCTTGAGTCGTGGGGTCATGGCGGCTTGATCTTTGCCGCTGACAGGCGATCCTTGTGCCATTCCTATGCATATCTGGTTAATGGCGTCTGCGGGGCCCGTGGGAGGGCGGCCGACTCGAGGCCGACTCCCCAGATGCGACTTTTAGTGCTCTTCTGTCTTGGTTACTCGTTGGTGATAGGCCCGCCGTCTCAGACCATAGAGCGAGGGGATCGTGGAGTGCTGAGGGCCCGCCCAGGGCTGATGTCGAGGCTGGCATGCATGATGCCTTGTGGTGCAGAGATCTCAAAATCTGACGCTTACTATGGCCATGCTCGCCTTTAATTACCGGGTGGTTGGGAGTCGCGGGCCGACTCCCCATAGTCGCTTCTTCGGAGTCGCCTCTGGAACTCGGCTTGGATGAGAGTCGCCTCTGGGACTCGGCTTGGATGAGAATCGCCTCTGGGACTTGGCTTGGATGAGAGTCGCCTCTGGGACTCGGCTTGGATGAGAGTCGCCTCTGGGACTCGGCTTGGATGAGAGTCGCCTCTGGGACTCGGCTTGGATGAGAGTCGCCTCTGGGACTCGCTTGTCTTTGGTTTCTTGAGGGGCGCTGAGGGAGTCCTGGACTAGGGGGTGTCCGGACAGCCGGACTATCGTCATCGGCCGGACTCCAAGACTATGAAGATACAAGATTGAAGACTTCGTCCGTGTCAGGATGGGACTTTCCTTGGCGTGGAAGGCAAGCTTGGCATCTGGACATGTAGATCTCCTACCATTGTAACCGACTCTGTGTAACCCTAGCCCTCTCCGGTGTCTATATAAACGGAGGGTTTTTATCCGTAGGACACACAACCATGCAACAATCATACCATAGGCTAGCTTCTAGGGCTTAGCCTCCTTGATCTCGTGGTAGATCACTCTTGTACTACCCATATCATCAATATTAATCAAGCGGGGAGTAGGGTTTTACCTCCATCGAGAGGGCGAACCTGGGTAAAACATCGTGTCCTTGTCTCCTGTTACCATCGCCCTAGACACACGATTCGGGACCCCTACCGAGATCCGCGGTTTGACACCGACATTGGTGCTTTCATTGAGAGTTCCTCTGTGTCATCACGATGAAGCGATGGCTTCTTCAATCAACAACGGCGTAGTCGGGTGAGAGCTTTTCTCGCCCGGACAGATCTTCGTGTTCGTCGGCCGCCTGCGGGCAATTCACTTGGCCATCTGGAACAAATCAAAGCTCGCCCCTGGCCATCGGTCGGTTGGAAGCCTAAAATTCACGGCTAACATCGCGGAGACTTGATCTTGATGGATTAAGTGCCCACAGCGGCGCGCCCTTGCATCACGATGGGCATGATTTAGCTCTACCGTTGGGCGGTACCACTGGAGGCGCTGCGAGTCGCTCGACCCATAGTTTGGAGCCGACCCGCCTGGATCGAGGACGGTGGTGGACACCGCCTCGGGCTACCTTCTTCTCTGGCGATGGAGCGAATACCGACCTTGTCCTTGCAAAAGCCGTGACTCAGGAGTGCGGAACTCCTTGCGGACTCGAACCTCCTGCGCCCTGCCAATCGAATCCGATTGGGCGCCCGATCATGGAGTTCACCGCCCGCGGACATCTTCGGCCCACTCACCCTTTGGCGACATCTGAGATTCGCTAAAGCATCTCGTCATCGGAGAGCCTGGTCGGATGCGGTCGGGGCGGTTGGGATGCGGATGATGAAGAAATTCAAAAGCACACCCCGCCCACTTTATAGCCATTGTCGGCGATCTAACAGACATGCTAGACTACGACTCGAAGACATCGGCGATGCGGACGGCGATGCGGGAGCGATCAGAACTAAGCGCCTACCGAACCTTTGAAGCCCACTCATGATGTATATATGGTTGACACCCCAAAGGGGAGCGATAACGAGGAACAGGAGGATGCGGAGAAGGATAATTCCCGAAAAACAACCAAAGCAGCGGCATAAGCGCCACCCCAAGTCCCACCTCGACAACAAGAACACCCTGTGGCCCAGCCATAGGCGGGGCAAACCCGGTGGGCGGCAGGCATGCAACAAGCAGCCATCGGGCAGGATGAACCGGATGACCAACTCATCCTCGGCGAAAACAATAGTCCGGATGATCTCCGCGGACACACCACCGAACACAAGGACCTCCAAAAAGGCTTATCGCCCTGCAAGAAGTTTGAAGAAGGAGAAGCGGAAGCTCAAAACAACGGAAGACATACTCGAGAATGAGGTGGAGCAAAGTACTCAAGACCGCGGACAAATATGGCAATGGCCACCAAACAAGAAACTACCGGCGCAAAGCTGCTGCGAAATTCGACGAGGAGGCCATAGAGCCCCACGGTCAAAAAGCAAAGAGGCCACTGGCGGATAGGCGACAGATGATAGGCGGGAGGCGGCAAGCGGCGCGCATAAGCGACACATGACAAATATAAATATCCTTGCAAAGCGGATGGTCGGTCAGGTCCATCTATGGGCCAAAAAGGGCCCGAGGAAGCAACACAACCGCCGCATGTTAGAAGATAGCAGCGCCTAAATCTGAGGGCTGCACACCCACTATGTTTCACCGATGAGGTCTTTGGATCATAATTTCTAAGCGGGATTCAAGCCCGTAAACATAGAGGCATCTGACGGAACAACGGACCGAGTCTGGATTGAGATTACATCTGCACATACACATGGCTAGAGAGATGATCTCCGCCATAAAATATCTACCCCTCAAGCTCAAAGGGCCAGCTCGGCATTGGCTCAAAGCCTCCCGGAAAATACTATTGGAAGTTGGGAAGAGCTCGAGGGCGCATTTAGAGCAAATTTTCAATATGTCCGCCCTCCGGATGCGAGCGATTTAAGTCACATAACTCAACAGCCGGAGAGTCGGTGGCATAAATTCTGGATCAGGTTCCTTACCAAAAGAGCCAAATAATCATTGCCGGGACTTGAAGCCTTAGCAGCTTTTAAACATAATGTCAAGAGATGAATGGCTCGCGAGACACCTCGGCCAAAAAAGAGAACAATGGCCACGCTAACAAGCCTCATGACCGGCTTTTGCGGGGGAAGACAATTGGCGAGCAAGATCTGACACCGACCGACCAGTACATCGAGATCGAGATGGAAGCGGAAAACCACGGTAGCGAAAGGACCAGCACGAAATAAAGAAAAAAAGCCAAAAGAACACGGCGGTCGGCCTTGATTCAAAAACTCACGGCTGAACAACAAAACACTACCTCTTAAGGACAACGGTGCGAGCTATCCAACAAACAAAATTTTGGATCGGATATGTCAAATCCACAGTACCTCGGAAGGCACTGCAAACCACACCCTCCAGGAAGACTCAGCGCCGAACACAAGGGGCTTGGCCATGGCGAGGATGATGCGAACCCCACCAGCGAGAGCAGGAAAACAAAAGACTTTTCCACAAGAAGTCAAAGCAGTAAACTCACTTCATGTGATATCACGGAAAAAACAGTCGGCACCCACCAAAGAAGGTGTCGCCGCGGTCCCCAATGGAACCTCAAGATTGGATGTCAAAACCAATTACTTTCGACCACGGACTATTCGGAAGTATTTGAAATGCAGGATGGACTGCTCGATATTGGATCCTATAATCGGCGGGCTACAATTTACACAAGTCCTAATGGATGGCGGCAGCGATTTAAACTGCTATATCAGGACACAATCCATAAGTTGGGGATATACCCTACTAAAATTCGCCCGTAACCGCACTTCCTTCAAAGGTGAGGCGAGCCCTTACGCCAATTGCGGGCTCCGTACTACTAGAAGTTGTGTTGGATCACCGAGAACTTCCGCCACAAGCTGATCTTCCATGTCGCCCCATTCAAAAGCAGCCATCAAGCACCATTGGGGCCTTGAAGCTTTCGCCCGCTTTAACGCCAATACCGCACTCTGGCGTCTCTTACATAAAATGCCGGTCCGCGGCATCATCTCATTAAAAGGTCGTTCAAAGACCCCGGACACGGCTAAGCGAGTCGGCATAAATGAACTAGGGGCTCCTAGCGCACTCCCTTCGGGCTGTCGCGTATGAGCAATAAAGAGCCAATAAAAGCTCAACTTTATTCACTTATTCATGCTCTGTTTTAAATACATTTTCACGATTTCTTTTCAAACTAAGTTCTTCTCTTTAAAGATGAACAGCATGTTACACCCGTCGAGGATCTGACTGGCGGAGACATAAGCACAGGGCGTGTAGTAGGGACCCATTTCAAGATTCTTTTGATTAAGACCTGCGTAAAGTTTTCTTGTCTCTTGTTGCTATACATCCCTGGTTTCTCACCATAGCGAGAGAGGAGGTTGGCGTTTGGCATCGGCCTGTCGAGGAGGATCGCGTGTACACGGACACTAGGGGCTTAGGGCATTGATCGCCCGTCATCATAAAGACCGAACACCTCGGGGGTGTTGGCGTCTCGTCATTAGGCCTTATATGCATCAGCTCCGAATCATGTCTTTGGTCAAATGTTGGGTTTGCTCGGCTCCGGTGTTTTGCTGCCTTCGTTCCGTATCGCCGGCTAGCGGCACGGGAGAACTCTGCGATTGTGCCCAGTTGGCGGGTGAGCACCTCGATGAAAGCCAAAAGCCATTGTCATGATGTAGCGAGAGGCTGATCGACCACTCGATCGACCTCTGGAATGTTTAGAATTCCTCGCTTTGTGAAGGACTGCTTCGATCGGGCACAGCGCCCCCAAATCCGGAGGGCGGTGCCCCTAGAACTATATCATAGCCCACCTTCGAACTCCTATGGCTAAGTGAAAGTGATAAAGCATTATAGTCCGGTTGCCTCGTTTGCCACGCTACCACCCCCTTTCACAGGGCCAAGACGTTGGATTAAGTGTGAAAATGCACTACTTTGCAAACACCCCCGCACTATGTGCGTGGGGGCTGAAGCCGAAGATTGGCATCTTTCAGGTTATACACAAGTATACATTAACGGCCGCACATGAGATATTCCAATACTTGAACGCACAAGTATAAAAAGTGCTTATATTATAAACATCGTTTTACAAACCATAAAGTTCATTTGAACATGACATTTTTTGAGCACTGCGACTCTATTACACGAGCACCACGCAGAACTTCCCCAAAATAGTGCTCGGCGGGTAACCTGCTCTCGTCCGAACCCTGGGTGGCAACAGCGATGGCATCCATCTCCGTCCAGTATGTCTTCACACGGGCGAGGGCCATCCGTGCACCTTCTATGCAGGCCGACCGCTTCATCGCCTTGATATGCGGCACCGCCCCAAGGAATTGCTGCAATAAGCCAAAATAACTCTTGGCTTGGGCCTATCAGGCGGACATGAGCCACGATATCCATCATAGCAAGTCCGGACAGTCTATTCAGCTCAGCCCACTCAGCCACCGATCGGTCGTGAGTGAGCGCTCCGGACTATGGAATTGAGACCAAAAAAGCTCTTCCGTCTCGTGATCCTTTTGACTTGAAGTGCACAACAACATCTGCCACTTTTCGCCGCTAAGTCCATATAAGGATCCTCCGGACCCCACAGCTGGCCAAGCTGAGCGTACTTCAGATCCGTAAACCTCCTACGCAGCACAAAGGGCTTGCCAGCCACAATATCTCCGGCCTGGCGCAGCTCCTCCTTTATAGCCCTCATCACAGAACGGGCATCCTTGGCCAGCGGTGGCCCTCCTCGAGCCTTCTTGCTCCGCTCGGCGTTCTTTTCAAGAACCTCATTGCGATCGGTAACATCTTTCAACTTCACGGCCATTTGGCCATCTCCTCCCTTGGCGGTGAGCAGCCCATTCGGCTACTAGCTCTTGATGCGCCCTCGAACAACCGCATCACTCCTCCGGCCTGCTCCTTGGCTTGAGCAAGTTACGCCGAAGGCTCTCCTGTGATGCACCATCTGCATTGAGCACATGTGTTGTAAGGAGTGAGCCGGCCCCCTACTAGGTGACCACGGAGAAAAAACCTACCTTGTGACTCGTCAAGTCGTTTATTGACCAGGCGCGATGTCGCATCCATAGCGTCGAGTTACGCTTTAGTTCGGCAACTCCATCGATCGACTGGCCGCAAACTATCCGCCACTGCATAGGAAAGGCAAAAATCAATACCTGCGATTTTGATCCTCGACGCGCTGTCGCTCTCGACACCCTACGAGTCTCGGGGCTACTATCTATCTGAGGCGCACTTTATGTAAAAGCTGTCAAAAGGTATGTCATTTTCGTACCTCAAACCCGCCACCAAGCTCTGATGGCATCATGCAGCCCGCCTTCGTGACGAAATTCTTCAATCACCATACTCATCAATGTCGGTGACCTTACGAGATAAGCGCCCTCTCAAGCAGATCCTTGGCTCCCCGGCCCCACCGGTTGGTGCCGAACTATTGACCTGCCGGACTCGAGGATACCCTCCGTGATGACACCTCGAGGCTCGTCGCCCTATCCGATGGTGCGGCGGAAGGGCGTCTCGCTCTCCATCATCTCGGACGAAGTTCCCCGAAAGCGAGCTCATCGAGAAGGGCGAGATCCAAACTACAAGGTAAAAACTTTGGTTATCCTCGGAAGCAAAAATAGGGATGTCTCTTATTCTGAGAACCCCCTTTTTCTACTTACGGCTCATTTGGAGGCTGATTCCTTAGGGAGATAGTGCGGCGGGGCCTCCCAGACGCAGGACCCTCTGGTGAAGATCTCTTCCCAGCTTGAGGCCTTGGCCTCCGGGTTTCGAGGCGGTCCTCTTCTCCCCTTGGAAGGAGGATTCTCGATCCCCCTTTCTCAAAAGCCTCCTTGGTAGGCGATAGTTCCTCTGTTTTCCCCTTCGCCTTCCTCTAAAGCGCAACCTCAACATCTGACCAGCTCGGGATCCGTAGCAGTCTCCGGGAGGGCGGACACCGTATCAATTTAACTTGCGCTATCCCTCCTGCTCAAGGAGCGATTGGTTAAAAAGCAAATTCAAGAAGGTGCAAGCGGCGGTGTGTCCAGACGCGGGGATACTTACTTGCGTGTCTGGGCGATTGCAGCTTAGGCCAGCGTCCTCGGTCAATTCCGGACACACCTCTTGCGATCCGAAGAACAATTTGTACATCTCCACGGGTGTCGTACCGATGAAGTGTTGGAGAGCTCGTGGCCCCTCCGGATTGAATTCCCAAAGATGGAGGCGGCGGCTTGCGAGGCGAGAAGGCGACCCGAATCAGCATAACACGCATCACCATCACCAGTTGATCTCCCTCTCTTGGAGGTCTTGAATCCGGCCCTCTGATGAGAATCGTCCTTTGGCGGCCCCAGTTGAGCCATGGTTGACCCGACATCGGCCGATGTGGAGGCCCGGCGAAAGATGGGGCGGCTTACGCTTGCTGCCCCTAGGGTGGTAATATAGAACCACTCCTGTTGCCTAACCGAGCTCCTCCTAGAAAGAGCCCTTGGGCCATGGAGCATCGGCCCATACGCTTCTAACCGCCCGCCCTTTTCAGCAGCGCCCCTCGATCATCTTGGCTCCACGTTGAAGGTCTTGAGCCACAAACCGAAGTGGGGAGTAGTGCGGAGGAAGGCTTCGCAGACGATGATGAATGATGAGATGTGGAGGATAGACTCCGGAGCCAGGTCATGAAATTCCAACCCGTAGTAAAACATGAGCCCTCTCACAAAGGGATCCGTCGGAAGCCTAAACCCCGGCGGAGGTGGGACCTGAACACAGCGCTCTCGCCGGGCTCGGGAGTAGGAGCGACTTGCCCTTTGGCGGGCAACCTATCACGAAATCTCGCGGGTTAGGTACTGGATTCTCGCAGCTTTAGCACCCCTCTTCCGTAGCGGAGGAGGGCATCCGACCTGTGGGGTGGGCGGACATTGTTGAAGGTCAGGCGCTCGAATCCGAACTCTGGGTGTTGGAACTCGGGCGAGGTAGATTCGATTGAGGATTGAAGAAAAAAAGCGAGCCTTGGTCTCATTATAAAGAGGAAGAATACCAAGAGTCGTCCCCATGGCGGTTTAGGACTCACCCGATAGAGGCGTGGCGGCAGACGCGGTTGGGTTACCCGTCCGTATTGATGGGAATCCGGAATAAAGGGAACACAATCTCTGCCGACAAGGCGTGCCAAGAAACCGCGCTAAGCCGCTGAGGTGGTATAATAAAAAGCGATTCAAGTAAAGGCTTGGTGGTGGTGTGACATCACGCCACAAAATCGTCGGCGATTGAACTTGTGTGCATATTATTCTCTCTCGGTGGAATGTGGAATTTATTTTGCGAGCGGACACTATCACAGTGTTCACGATCTTCTATGAATTATTCGGAGGAGGAACCCGCCTTGCAATGCGAATAATATACCGCGGACTCATCGTCATTGAAGCCTGGTTGAGGAGCTCTTGAGGAGTCTGGACTAGGGGTGTCCGGACAGCGGACTATCGTCATCGGCGGACTCCAAGACTATGAAGATACAAGATTGAAGACTTTGTCCGTGTCGGATGGGACTTTCCTTGGCGTGGAAGGCAAGCTTGGCGTCTGGATGTGTAGATCTCCTACCATTGTAACCCGACTACTGTAACCCTAGCCCTCTCCGGTGTCTATATAAACCCGGAGGGTTTTAGTCCGTGGGACACACAACCATTGCAACAATCATACCATAGGCTAGCTTCTAGGGCTTAGCCTCCTTGATCTCGTGGTAGATCCTCTCTTGTACTACCCATATCATCAATATTAATCAAGGAGGGTAGGGTTTTACCTCCATCGAGATTGCCCGAACCTGGGTAAAAACATCGTGTCCCTTGTCTCCTGTTACCATCCGCCTAGACGCACAGTTCGGGACCCCCTACCCGAGATCCGCCGGTTTTGACACCGACAGGCGCAGTCTACCCCAATGTCTTGAAAGGTTTTGGGACTCGGGTTAGCCTACCCGTGGCCCATTACTCCGACAAATCGAGTTAGTTTTGTTAGGATTTGATCCCTAGTATCCATTATGTTCTGAGATTGGTGTTGCTATGACTTTGCTATGCTTAATGCTTGTCACTAGGGCCCGAGTGCCATGATTTCAGATCTGAACCTATTATGTTTTCATGAATATATGTGAGTTTTAGATCCTATCTTGCAAGTGTATAGTCACCTACTATGTGTTATGATCCGTGACCCCAAGTGACAATAATCGGGACCACTCCGGTGATGACCATAGTTTGAGGAGTTCATGTATTCACTATGTGTTAATGCTTTGTTCGGTTCTCTATTAAAGGAGGCCTTAATATCCCTTAGTTTCCATTAGGACCCGCTGCCACGGGAGGGTAGGACAAAGATGTCATGCAAGTTCTTTTCCATAAGCACATTATGACTATATCGGAATACATGCCTACATTACATTGATGAGCTGGAGCTAGTTACATGTCACCCTATGTTATGGTGTTACATGATGAACCACATCGGCATAATTATCCATCGCTAATCCGGTGCCTACAAGTTTTCCATATCTTGGTTTCGCTTATTTACTTTTCCGTTACTCTTTGTTTGATCACTACAAAATACCAAAAATATTACTTTTTTTGTCTTTACTTTTGTTACCGTTACCACCACTATCATATTACTTTGCTACTAAACACCTTGCTGCAGATATTTAGTTTCGGTGTGGTTGAATTGACAACTCAGCTGCTAATACTTGAGAATATTCTTTGGCTCCTTGTGTCGAATCAACAAATTTGGGTTGAATACTCTACCCTCGAAAACTGTTGCGATCCCCTATACTTGTGGGTTATCAAGACCTTTTACGGCGCCGTTGCCGGAGCATAGCTCTATTCTTTGAGTCACTTGGGATTTATATCTGCTGGACACTATGAAGAACTTGAAAGATGATCGAACTACTATTTTGCCTTCAACTACGAGGGGAGGTAAGGGACGCCATCTAGCCTTGCACTAGATTCTCCTTACATTATGAGTAAGTTTGCGACACCTAAACCTACTCTGCTATTGATTACGATATATGCATGTTATTGATGATGCCATACGCTATGCATGATACTTATGATGAAACTACTTCTATGCTTGATACTACTGTGCCACTTGGTGAATATCTTGATGAGCAAATTGCTAGGTCTAGAGAAAGAGAAATTATTGAAACTGATCACGATGATGTTAGTAATGATGAAAATATGCCTGCTATTCCTGAGGGTTATCTTTTTAATGCTGAATCTATTGAAGCTATTCTTGCTTGCCAGGATAGTCTTGACGTAAGAGGTTGCTAGTTAAGTGAAGTAAAAAATCTTTTAGAGATAGGATGAGACCCGACCCTGCTTTTGCTACTTCACCTATCTGTGTTCCTGATCAGGATTATTATGATTTTTCTGTTGATCCAAATATAATTACTTTGGTTGAATCTGATCCTTTTAATGGCTATGAATCTGAAACTGTTGTGGCACATCTTCGTAAGTTAGATGATATAGCTGCCCTGTTTACTAATAATGAGAGATCGCGCTACCTTTATTTACTCAAAATATTTCCGTTCTCATTAAAGGGTGATGCTAAGAAATGGTTTAATTCTCTTGATCCTGGTTGTGTGCAAAGTCCCCAGGATATGTTTTATTACTTCTCTGCTAAATATTTCCCTGCTCATAAGAAACAAGATGCTTTGAGGGATATATATAATTTTGTGCAAATTGAAGAAGAAGGTCTCCCACAAGCTTGGGGAGGCTTCTCAAGATTATAATGCTTTGCTGATCATCCTCTTAAGAAACACGAAATACTTGATATCTTTTATAATGGACTAACCGATGCTTCGAGATTACGGATAGTTGTGCTGGTTCTCTTTTGGGGAAAGAACACGGATGGCCTGAAATTCTATTGAATAATATGTTGGCAAATGAAAATAATTGGGCACCTCTGGCCAGCTCTGAGCCAATTCTTGAGCCTATTCCTAAACCTACTCCGAAGAAGAGGTGTTCTATTTCTCGATCCGAAGATATGCAAGTAAAAGAAATCTATGAAAGAAAAAGGTATTAAAGCTGAAGATGTTAAAATTTACCTCCTATTGAATAAATACATGGTCTTAATTTACCTTTGTTGAAGAAGTATATGATCTCAATTATTTATTTCTTGAAGAACCTCCCGATATCCCGACACAGGTAGTAAAGGTAAATTCTCTCTATAGGTATGATAAAGCTAAAGTCCCTCCTACTAAAATTGCTAGTCAGTGCTTGGATGAGTTTGATGACTTTATGTTTAAGCAAGATGAGTTTAATGCTTATTTTGGTAGACAATTAAAATAGAATACCTTTATGATTAAACACTTGAGTGATTATATGGCTGATATTAGAGGTGAACTTAAACTTGTTAGCAAACATGCTTCTATGGTTACCACTCAAGTAGAACAAGTACTTAAAGCTCAGAAAGAAGTGCTTGATGAAATGAATAGTAAGAAAAATGATTATGCTGTTAGAGTGGCTACTAGAACTGGTAGAATGACTCAGGAACCTTTGTATCCTAAAGGCCACCCTAAGAGAATCGAGCAAGATTCTCAGAGAAATAATATTGATATGCCTAGTTCTTCTAAGAGGAAGAAAAAAAAAATGATAGGACTTTGCAAACTTCTAGTGAACCTATTCTTTGAACCACGATAATCCAAATGATATCTCATTTACGATCTTTGAAACACAATCGGTGATGAACATGAACCTAGTGATAATGTTAATGATAATGTTCATGTTGATGCTCCACCAAGTAATGATAATGATGTAGAAGTTGAACTCTTTGTTGATCTTGATAACCCACAATCAAAGAATCAACGTTATGATAAAGAGACCTCGTTGCTAGGAAACATGGTAAAGAAAGAGAACCATGGGTTCAAAAACCCATGCCTTTTCTCTGAAACCATCCAAGAAAAAGGATGATGAGGATTTTGGCGCTTTCTGAAATGATTAGACCCATCTTTTTGCGTATGCGATTAAGCGATGTGCTCAAAACAAATCCTTATGCTAAGTATATGAAGGATATCATTACTAATAAAGAAAGATACAGGAAGCTGAAATTTCCACCATGCTTGCTAATTATACTTTTAAGGGTGGAATACCAAAGAAACTTGGAGATCGGGTACCTACTATACCATGCTCCATTAAGAGAAATTATGTTAAAAGCTGCTTTATGTGATCTTGGAGCCGGTGTTAGTGTTATGCCTCTCTCTTTATATCGTAGACTTGATTTGAATAAGTTGACACCTCTGAAATATCTTTGCAAATGGATGATAAATCAATTGCTATACACAGCCGGTATTTGTGAGGATGTTACTGTTGTGGTTGCAAATGTTACTATTTTAACGGACTTTGTTATTCTTGATATTCGAGGATGATAGTATGTCTATTATTCTTGGAAGACCTTTCTTATCTGCGGGGCTGTTATTGATTGCAACAAAGGCAATGTCACTTTTCATGTTAATGGCAATGAGCACACGGTACATTTTCGAGAAACAACCTCAAGTTTATAGCATCAACTCTATTGGAAAAATCCATCGATTATATTTGGAGGTTTTGAATTTCCTCTCCCTCTGTCAAGAAAAAGTATGATATTCTTATTGTTGGGGATTTTGATATCCCGTTGAGGTAAATTAGTGTCATTGAAATTTCTCCGATTCGGGATTATTCGGAATGAGTTTGTTAACAAGACTTGATCAACCTTGTTAGTGGGTTCATTTTGATGATCACGAGATGGATGAAACTAGAAGCACAACCTTCTGTACCCTCTTTATATTTTTTGTTATTTAGTAAAAGTAAAGTAAAATAGTATTTTTACATGCATTTCTGACTTATCCGTGCAATATAAAAATATCCCAAAATAAAAGTCCTCGAGAATGCCATGCCAATTTAATATGATTTTTTGGGAATATTTGAGAATTTCTTGTGCAAAAATTACCACGGGGAGCTGCCACACAGCCACGAGGTGGGCGCGCCCTACCCCAGGCGCGCCCCTGCCTCGTGGGCCCATGGTGGCCCTCCTCCACTATTCTGCACCCATCTTCTTCCTCTGTCTCCACAAACCACGAAAAACCAACTCAAGCACGAGTTCCGGCCCCGTTCTGTGATTTTCGATCTCCTTGCTCAAAGCACCTCTTGCAAAACTGCTTGGGGAGATTTTTCCTTGGTATGTGACTCCTCCATTGGTCCAATTAGTTTTTTCTAGTGCTTTATTCATTGCAAATTTGTGCTGCATAGGTGACCATGTTCTTGAGCTTGGATGTCAAATTTATATGGTTCCAAGTAGTTCTAATGCTTGATATAGGCCCTAGGCACTTGTGGGAGTTGTTGCTATCAATTTTATTGAAGTTGGTTCACTTTCATTTGAGGTTACTAAAATTTCAGATTGTTTCAGAAATAATGAAGAGACTTTTGAGGGGCTCGTCGGGATGAAGCTCTAAGGAAAAACAAAAGGAAGAGGAGAAGCCCAAATTTAATTTACCTGCCTTGCGGAGGTCAGCCGTGTGAATGGCCTTGGATGACTTCTTGAGGAGAGCTGGGATTCATGAAGATTTCTATTTATTGATTGAGAACGCCGGCCTCACCGACTTCCTCCACGACCAACGTCATCAGTATCTCTTACTCACAAATACTTTTGTGCAAAACTTCTATTTTTTCCCTAAGAAATCACCTGCAATAGTAGAGTTTCATTTATATGATGTTGTTTAAGAGATGACATTAGCAGAATTCTGCGTGGTTTGCAGAATACCCTTTGAGTGCACCGTAGATGAACCCCACCGTAATGAATTAGAAGCTTTTGTCAACACTATCACGGTGGGAGAAACCAGGAAGGTTTCTGATGCAAGGATCACTAGCATACATTATCCTGTTTTACGCTACTTTGCCTTATTTGCTAGTCGTTGTTTAATTGAATGTGGAAACTGTGGGAACCTTAGTATTCCTGATATTATTATTTTGCTCCATGGTTTATACCGAGATAACTCTGTTAGTATGGGTGGAATTGTTGCTAGACGGTTAAGTCTGAACCGTACTAAGGGCCCCATCTTTGGAGGCATTTATGCTTCGCGCCTAGCTGAACATTTTGAAATACCTATTAGGCATGCAGAGAAAGAAGAAACAGCGATGCCCCGTGCTTATTTAGATTACAAGAGTATGATAGCGCATGATTTTCTTGTTAAGAGTCGCGATGGGGAGCTTAAATATAAATTATACTTTGATAAACATCACCCTGAGACTATTACTTTGCCTGCTCCTTCTTTGTTTAACTTGTACGCAGAGCCTCACATTGTTCCGTGGTCGGCTGTTCAAACCTATCGGAACCTTGCACCGGCCCCGGAGCTGGAGCCACAAGATGAGCTTCCACGACTATTTGTTTATTCTTGGGATCCAGAGGAGGCCGCCAGCCAGTGGCAGCCGGAGTCTTCTTCATCACAGTACGACCCCAGCTTCACCTACGGATATCAGCCAGGCCATCCCTAGCAATAGACCAACTTAGGCCAAAAGCCTAAGCTTGGGGGAGTATGTATTTCCCACCGACATTACATTTATGTTCACACACACTCATTGCTAGATGTCGGTGCTCATACTCTTTCACTGTAATATCCATGCTAGTTTATTTTCTTTTTCCTGCTTTCTTCTTGTGTGTTTGATTAACCTTAAGAAAAAACCAAAAAAAAATATTAGTTAGTTTACTTTCCATGCTTGCAGTAGAATTAAAAAGAAAACCCAAAAATATTTCCTGTTCTTCTTTTACTTGTTGGGAGCATTCCGTGTAAATATTTTTATTTCTTTTTCTTTCTTTGGGGTCGAAGACCATATTGAAAATGCTTAGTGGCTCTTTTATGCATGATTGATTATTTATACCTAGAGCCCATATTACTTGTCTTCTCTCTTGAGTTGAATGCTTGCGATTCCACTTAGTCAATGCACGTGCACTCTTATTATTATACACACCGTTCGGTCGTGCGAGTGAAAGGCAATAATGATGATATATGATGGACTTATTGAGAAGAGAAAAGCTGGTACGAACTCAACCTCTTTTGTTTTTGTAAATATGATGATTCATCGTTCCTGATTCAGCTATTATGAAGTAAACATATTTGCAATGACATTTAGAGATTATAGTTGCTTGTGCCATGCTTGATAAGCTATGAGTTATAATGGTTTACCTTGCGTTCCAACATTCTATTAGAATGATTATGATATGGTATGATGGGGTGGTATCCTCCTTTAAATGCATTGAGTGACTCGACTTGGCACATGTTCACGCATGTAGTTGAATCCAATCAACATAGCCTTCATGATATTTATGTTCATGGTGGATTATATCCTACTCATGCTCGTATTCGGTGTGAATTAGTTTTAATGCATGTTTATTTGTTGTCGCTCTCTCGATTAATTAGCTTCCGGTCTTTTGCTAGCCTTCACTTGTACTAAGTGGGAATCTGCTTGTGCATCAAACTCCTTAAACCCCAAAGTTATTCCATATGAGTCCACCATACCTTCCTATATCACGGTAGTTACTGCCGTTCCAAGTAAATTTGTATGTGCTAAACTCTAAACCTTCAAATAAACATTACATTTTGCATGCTCGAATAGCTCATATGTCAACTAGAGCTGCCCTTATCTTCCGTGTTAGGCGGGTTATTCTCAAGAGAGTGGACTCCGCTCCTCATTCACGAAAAATGGCTGGTATTAGGGATGCCCGGTCCATGCTTTATGCAAACTAAATCAAAATAACGCAAACAAAACTCCCCTTGGGACCCGTTGAATGTTGGAGGCACTTTCGTTGTTTCAAGCAAGCCATGGATTGGCGCTTGTGGAGGAAGGGAGTATAAACTTTACCATTCTTTTTGGGAACCACCTATAATCTGTTTAGCATGGAAGATATAAATGCGTCTTTTAGTTGTTATGTTGACAATGAAAGTATGCCGCTCAAAATATAATTTATCTCTATTTCAAAACCGAGCTCTGGCACCTCTACAAATCCCTGCTTCCCTCTGCGAAGGGCCTATCTATTTACTTTTATGTTGAGTCATCACCCTTCTTATTAAAAAGCACCCATTTGAAAGCACTGCTTGTCGTTTGCATTCATTATTATTGGTTTACATTGGGTATGACTTGACTGGATCTCTTTTATCATGTATTACAATGTTTAGTCAGTCCTTAATCTTTAAAGGTGCTCTGCATTATGTTTGCGGTCTCAGAAAGGGCTAGCGAGATACCATTTTGTTATATCATGTTATGATTATTTTGAGAAAGTGTTGTCACCCGAGTTTTATTATTATGGTTCGCTAGCTGATTATGCTATTGATATGAGTAATTGTGAGACCTCGTGTCATTGTAGTATGGTTAGTTCATAATAATTCTGAGACTTGAATCTGGCTTTTCATGTTTACAACAACAAGAGCAAGCGAGTTTGTAAAGTTTTTCTTTTCTCTTTCGGTTTGTCAACTGAATTGCTTGAGGACAAGCAAGGATTTAAGCTTGGGGAGTTGATACATCTCCGTCGTATCTACTTTTCAAACACTTTTGCCCTTGTTTTGGATTCTAACTTCTATGATTTGAATGGAACTAACTTGATGTATTTGTTTTTGCGAAATTGCCATGGTGTTGTTTTATGTGTGGAAAACAAAAGTTCTCGGAATGACACGAAACTCCACGGAATATCTTAGAATAAATAATAAAAATCCTCACAAAGATGAAGACCGGGGCCCACACCTGTTCACGAGGTGGGCGCGCCCTCCCCAGGCGCGCCCCTACCTCGTGGGCCCCTGGTGGTCCTCTGACGCCAACTCCAACTCCATATATTGGCTTTCGGGGAGTAAAAAATCGGAGGGAATGTTTCTTCGCGTTTTACGATATGGAGCCACCGCCAAGCCCTAATCTCTCTCGGGAGGGCTGATCTGGAGTCCGTTCGGGGCTCCGGAGAGGGGGATTCGTCGCCGTCGTCATCATCAACCATCCTCCATCACCAATTTCATGATGCTCACAGCCGTGCGTGAGTAATTGCATCGTAGGCTTGCTGGACGGTGATGGGTTGGATGAGTTTTATCATGTAATCAAGTTAGTTTTGTTAGGGTTTGATCCCTAGTATCCATTATGTTCTGAGATTGATGTTGCTATGACTTTGCTATGCTTAATGCTTGTCACTAGGGCCCGAGTGCCATGATTTCAGATCTGAACCTATTATGTTTTCATGAATATATGTGAGTTTTAGATCCTATCTTGCAAGTCTATAGTCACCTACTATGTGTTATGATCCAGCAACCCGAAGTGACAATAATCGGGACCACTCCGGTGATGACCATAGTTTGAGGAGTTCATGTATTCACTACGTGCTAATGCTTTGTTCGGTTCTCTATTAAAGGAGGCCTTAATATCCCTTAGTTTCCATTAGGACCCGCTGCCACGGGAGGGTAGGACAAAAGATGTCATGCAAGTTCTTTTCCATAAGCACGTATGACTATATCTGGAATACATGCCTACATTACATTGATGAGCTGGAGCTAGTTACATGTCACCCTATGTTATGGTATTACATGATGAACCACATCCGACATAATTATCCATCGCTAATCCGGTGCCTCTGAGTTTTCCATATCTTTGGTTTCACGCTTATTTACTTTTCGTTACTCTTTATTACAATCACTACAAAAATACCAAAAACATTACTTTTTCTGTCTTTACTTTTGTTACCGTTACCACCACTATCATATTACTTTGCTACTAAACACCTTGCTGCAGATATTTAGTTTCCAGGTGTGGTTGAATTGACAACTCAGGTGCTAATACTTGAGAATATTCCTTGGCTCCCCTTGTGTCGAATCAACAAATTTGGGTTGAATACTCTACCCTCGAAAACTGTTGCGATCCCCTATACTTGTGGGTTATCATGTGCTATAAAACGTCACAACATAAAGGTGATTATAAAGATGCTCTACAGGTGTCTCCGAAGGTGTTTGTTAGGTTTGCATAGATCGAGATTAGGTTTTGTCACTCCGTGTTTCAGAGAGGTATCTCTAGGCCATCTCGGTAATTCTCATCACTATAAGCCTTGCAACCAATGTGACTAATGAGTTAGTCGCGAGATGAAGTATTACGGAACGAGTAAAGAGACTTGCCGGTAACGAAATTGAACTAGGTATGATGATACCGATGATCGAATCTCGGACATGTAACATACCGATGACAAAGGGAACAACGTATGTTGTTATGCGGTTTGACCGATAAAGATCTTCATAGAATATGTGGGAGCCAATATAAGCATCCAGGTTCCGCTATTGGTTATTGACCGGAGATGTGTCTCGGTCATGTCTACATAGTTCTCGAACCCATAGGGTCCGCATGCTGAATGTTCGATGACGATTTGTATTATGAGTTATGTGTTTTGATGAGCGAAGTTTGTTGAGTCCGGATGAGATCACGCAGACGTGACGAGAGTCTTGAAATGGTCGTCACATAAAGATTCATATATTGAAGGCTACATTGAGACACGGAATGGTTTGGGTCGTTTAGGATAAGTTTGAATGCAGGGTTACGGACCCCCCCTCCCAGGGAAGTTATTGAGCCTCATGGGCCTAGTGGTGGAAGAGAGGAGGCAGGCCAAGGAGTGGCGCATGCCCCCCTAGCCCAAACCGAATTGGACTAGGGTTGGGGGGGGGCCCTCCTTGAAGGAAATATGCCCTAGAGGCAATAATAAAGTTATTATTTATTTCATTAATTCATGATAAATGTTTACTATTCATGCTAGAATTGTATTAACTGGAAACTTAGTACATGTGTGAATACATAGACAAACATAATGTCACTAGTATGCCTCTACTTGACTAGCTCGTTGAATCAAAGATGGTTAAGTTTCCTAGCCATAGACATGAGTTGTCATTTGATTAACGGGATCACATCATTAGAGAATGATGTGATTGACTTGACCCATTCCGTTAGCTTAGCACTTGATCGTTTAGTATGTTGCTATTACTTTCTTCATGACTTATACATGTTCCTATGACTATGAGATTATGCAACTCCCGAATACCGGAGGAACATTTTGTGTGCTACCAAACGTCACAACGTAACTGGGTGATTATAAAGGTGCTCTACAGGTGTCTCCGATGGTACTTGTTAGCATAGATCAAGATTAGGATTCGTCACTCCGAATGTTGGAGAGGTATCTGGGCCCTCTCGGTAATGCACATCACTATAAGCCTTGCAAACAATGTGACTAATGAGTTAGTTGCGTGATGATGCATTACGTAGCGAGTAAAGAGACTTGCCGGTAACGAGATTGAACTAGGTATTGGGATACCGACGATCAAATCTCGGGCAAATAACATACCGATGACAAAGGAGCGGCGTATGTTGTTATGCGGTTTGACCGATGATGATCTTCTTAGAATATGTAGGACCAATATGAGCATCGAGGTTCCGCTATTGGTTATTAGTCGGAGGCGTGTCTCGGTCATGTCTCGTAGTTCTCGAACACGTAGAGTCTGCAACTTAACGTTCGGTGATGATCGGTATTATGAGTTTATGTGTTTTGATGTACGAAGGTAGTTGAGTCCGGATGAGATCGGGGACATGACGAGAATCTCAAAATGTTCAAGGCGTAAAGATCGATATATCGGACATCGGAAAGGTTCGAGTGATTGGTATTTATCGGATTACGAGAGAGTTCACGAGAATTCGCAGGGGAGTATATGGGCCTTATTGGGCTTTAAGGGAGAGAGAGAGGCAGGCGCTTGCGCCCCAAGGCCTAGTCGAATTGGACTAGGGGAGGCGGCGCCCCTCCTTCCTTCTCTTCTCTCTTCCCTTTCCTTGACTACTCCAACTAAATGGAAGGGGAATCCTACTCCCGGTGGGAGTAGGACTCCCAGTGCGCCATAGAGGGCGGCCCTCCCTCCTCCACTCCTTTATATACGGGGAGGGGGGCATCCCATAGACACACAATTTGATCATTGATCTTTAGCCATGTGCGGTGCCCCCCTCCACCATAATCCACCTCGGTCATATCATAGCGGTGCTTAGGCGAAGCCCTGCGTCGGTAGCTTCATCAACACCGTCATCACGCTGAATGTGTGCAGATCGCGGAGGTGTCATACGTTCGGTGCTTGGATCAGTCGATCGTGAAGACATACGACTACATCAACCGCGTTGTCATAACACTTCGCTTACGGTCTCACAGTGCGTGGGCGACCTCTCCCCTCTTGTTGCTATGCATCACCATGATCTTGCATGTGCGTAGGAAATTTTGTGAAATTACTCGTTGCCCATGATGGCATCCGAGGCGAGGTTTATCGTAGATGTTATATGCAGAGTAGAACACAAGTGAGTTGTGGGCGATACAAGTCATCTTGCTTACCGGCATGTCATACTTTGATTGGCGGTATTGTTGGATGAAGTGGCGAACCAACATTCTGCGTACACTTATCTTGAGGCTGGTTCTACCGGCGTGCTTTGTGTCGGGGGTTGGGTGCGACATATGCTGCGGGTGGCTTATCATGGTGGGGAAGCGAGTAGAGCGTCGCGGTGCAGAAGCAGGATGAGGCGAACATGCCGCCTTGGCGAATCTTACCAACCGGGGCTCTCAGGAGATAACACCCCTATTGCTGCTGCGGGGTCTCGCATGATCACTATGGGGTGATAGTACAATGGTGCTCCTCGAGCTGTGTGGGCGAGGGAGGAGCAAGGCTAGCTCTTTCCCTTCTTGCTATGTGTCTAAACCTATCGGGGCGAACCCTTTGCATGGGTGCCCGGGGGTTATATAGGCCTACCCGAAGTACAATGGTAATCCGGTGGCGTGGCCCCGATCGTCGATCTCTCTTCTTGGCCGTCCTCCTGCCGGCTTCTAGGGCCCTTGAGTGGCGGGCCCATGCAGGCGAGAACAACTTGCGGCGCTCGATGGCCTGAGCTCGGTCATGGGGTCGTGGGAGCAGTGCCGCCGTCTGTCGGTGATCCATCGCCACTCCCGTCAATCTGGTTTATGGCTTGTGGGGCCTGGCGGGGCGGCCGACTGGGAGGAGGCCGACTCCCGTGGGCCGATCTTCGAACTCTCCGGCCGTCTTCTTCTATCTCAGCGGGGGGCCGGCGATCTCCGAGCCGTACGCCGCGCGTCGTGAGCCTGATGCCTTGTGCACTCTGGTGAGTCAAGGAGGCATAGCAGCGATGTCGCGCCTCACCGGAGATCTCGATGGCGGCTCTCTGTAGCCATGCCTTCTTCCGTGGGTCGGGGACAGCCATGATGGGGCTGTACCCGCATCGATCCTCGTGAAGGTCGCGGGCCGACTCTCTGATCGGCCCCTTGAGGTCATAAGCCCGGTCGGCTTGTTCGAGTCGCCGTCGAGGACTCTGCTTCTTGAAGGTCGCCCGGTGGGACTCGGCCTTACGGAAGGTCGCCCGTTGGGACTCGGCCTTCCGAAGGTCGTGGTGGGACTCGGCCTTCTCGAAGGTCGCCCAGCTGGGACTTCGGTGGCGACCGCCCGATGTCTTGAAAGATCTTGGGTCTGGGTCAGCCTACCCATGGCCCATTACTCGACAGATAGTCCCGTGGCGAAGCCGGTGAAGCGCCGCCTCGTGGGGCTTGGCGGTTCAATCTCTGCGGTGCCGACTCGAGATTCGGTTACGCGTCTTGAACGCCTCGCTGAGTCGGCTGGCCCATCGAGAACGCCCGCTGCAAATCGTGGCGGGAAACCAGCGGCGTATCGGCTCGCTTCCACGCCATCTGGGATGGTCCTATCGCGTGGCGCCACGTGGGGCGATAGCACTGCCTTACTTAGCGTGGCGGGGCGGACGCCCGGTGGGGCCCGCCATTACGCGCCTCGGCTCCGGCGGATCCGCTGGTGAGGCGGTTGGCATCCCGTGGTTCTGCGGGCGATAACCGTGGGGATTTAATCGTGGGGCGTCGTGGGGTGGTAGGCGCGATTAATCCCCGTCGCCCCTCGGCTTCTCAGTACGGGGCTATAAATAGGCTGAGGGGGCTGCGGCATAGCCGCGCTCCCTCCCTGCCCTCTTGCCTTTCTTCTTCCTTCGCCCGCTCCGCCGCTTTCTTCTTCCTTGCCGGCGATGAGTTCTTCCTCCGCCGCGCCTCCGCCTCGCGCTCCGGCGAGTGAGATGGCTCGGGCGTGGATCTGGAGGACATCGAGTTCCTTCGCCCGGACCGCCGCCTCCGAGCCGCGGATTTGGTGCAGAGCCGCCTGCGCCGCGAAAATCCGGCCCGCGCGGCGGCAGCGGAGTCATCTTCCGCTCGCACCTCATGCGCGGGATGGGGCTCCCGCGGCGGGTTCCTCCGCTTCGTTCCTCGAGTTGTACAACTTGCAGCGCGCACCTCACCCCAGCGGTGGTGCTTCTCTCCGCCGCCACCACATGCGAGGCTACATCGGCGTTCTCCCCACCCTCGGCTGTGGGGAGTTCTTCTCTTTGGCTTCGGCTTTTCGGGCTGCCGCGCGGCCGGAAGCGGTCGCGGCACGTTCATTGCGTCCGCGGCGCCTGACGGCAACAACCCCTTCCGCCCATCCATTTGGTGAAGTCGGTGAAGATGTGGCGAAGACATACTTCTCGTGAAGAACGTCGCCACAGGCGGCAATGGGTCAACTGCCGCCTTGACCCGAACGGCTGGTGGCGGCCGCCTAGCTGGTCCCCATCGGTCGAAATCGCTTTTCGCCCTCGGTCGGCGCCGTGGCGCGCCTCCGAGTCATAGCCTTGATCGGAGGGGCTCGTCGCCTCCGATCTCTGGCCCCGCCGTGGCGCGCGGTACTTCGCTCAAGGCCGGCCCACCTCATCAGCCGGATGGCGGCGGCCCGATCAAGCGGCTGTGCACCAAAGACATGCAGCGTGGAAGTGGCGAACATGGTGAACCTCGCCATGCTTTGCAAGTTCACCGGCGAGTGGCGGTTGACGAGGCCGTACTCGCGTGACAACCCCGCCCGGTGGTAAGTAGTTTCCATCGTGCCGATCTTCTTGTATCCGACTTGAGCTCGATCTTGTTGGTATTCTTGAGCGAGAATCCCCTCACGGCGCCGCTGCGGCATCTGAAAGCAGCGTGGTCGTCCCGACGCATGGTCGGCGACATCAACGACCCGACTTGGGGGCAGCGGCGCTGGAGAGCCGGCGCCCAGCGCGGCGGAAGAAAACGGCTGACCTCGAGCGTCGCCGACCTTCGCCCGGCCCGAGGTGACATCGGCGGCGGAAATCGCCCGCGCGCGCCAGAAGCAGCCCCTCCATCGAGGCGGTGCAAAAGCGTCACGCCGGGCGAAGTGCGCCGCGGCAGGTCGAAAAGCCAGGGGAACGCCGCGCGACCAGCGGGAAGAAGCGTCGCGAAACCAACCGCTTCGGAAGGAAGTGAAAAACGCCCGCTTGTTTCTTCGTAAGTCCCTTACTCTTTGTTTCTTTTCGACTTTCCTTGGATCTTCGACTTCCCCCCTTCTTCTCCAGCGCCCCTCTCCTTGAAACCGCCGTGCCCTCCGTCATGGGGTGAGGCGGCGTCCTCAACTGGCGGGTTGATCCCGCCGCCGACCTCGAAGCGGCAGCGCTTGAGCAGAAGAAAGCGGAGGAAGGAGCGGCGCTGGAGAAAGCGCGAGCTGGCGGCCAGCGCCAGCGCCATCTGGATGGCCGTGGCCGTGGCGCGACCAGCAGAAGCAGGATCTTTGGCGGCGTTCGTCGCCAGCGGCGATGCTCGTTCCTCCCAGTCGTCGGCCGCCTCCCCGAGTTCACGCAGGGCGGAACCGGGAAATCGGCACCGCAAACCCTCTCACGGAGGATGGTAGCGGCGCCTCGGGCTCGGACACCCGCGCGCCGCCTCCGCCACCTCCGCTGCCTCCGTCTTGAGGCCACAGTAGCAGCCGGTGGACCCGCGAGATCCGCCCATTGCGGGCGGCGCCGTCTTGCGGCTACTTCTCCAGTCGCCGTGCCGACACGCGCCCGGGTCGAAGGGCGAGCTCCGCGCGCTGGCTCGAAAAAGCCCAGCGTCGCCCGGCATGGCGAACACTGGATGCAAAGCCTCTAGTGTCGTGCCCACCGCTGGAGTGCTGTGGCGGCACCGGCCCGAACCGAGCGCTACGGGCGTTCGGTCAAGTTGCGCAAAGAAAGCGAAGCCCTCAACTTTACATCAAGGCGCATCTGGCCCTGCGGACCTCCGTCCGGGTATGCGCCGTTTTTCCTTTTCGTTCTCTTGTCTTTATGCGTAGAGGCGCGATGCACCCTGCAGGTGTAATCCCGAGTTGGTCGGCTGCTGGCGGCGGCTGGAACTCCTTCTACTGACTCGAAGGCTGACTTTGCTTTGCGGCCTTGCGAGTACCACAACCTCCAGCGCTCGCCTTCCATAGCGTTGAAGAGCTGAGAAGCGGACGCCGATCTGGCGGAAAGTTGAGGTGGCGGATTCTTCCTTCTTCGTGAGGCGTATTTGGCGCTTTCCATGGCTGTAGTCCCGAGATCGGGCGGCTGGCGGCGATGGGCGGATCTCTCAGCTTTCCTTCCTTCTTCTCCATGGCGCTGAAAGCGCCAGCATAATCCCGAGATTCGGGCGGCTAGCTGGCGATCGGGCGGATCTCCCGGCGACCCTCTTTGTTGTGATGCTTTATCTTTCTTTGGGCTTGGGCGCCAATGCACGCCCTTCAAGGGCAGCTGGATGAGGCAATCTTTGCCGTCGCGCTAAGGAGGAGAGTCGACAAGCTCGTCGAAGGCGCGACCTTACGGTAGCCGGCTGGCGGCGAAGGACTGCCGGAAAGCCGGGAGGAGCGCCAAGTCGCGGCGGAGAGGCCCTTCTGGCGAGTTAGCGATGGGCGGGCCGCTGGACCCGGCCGTGGCGATCTTGACCTCCGGCTATCACGTGCTCGAGGACATTGTCGATGGTAACTCATGGCTTCTCTTCTTTGGTCTTTCGACTACGTGCCGAGCTGTCTTCTAGTTTTTCATTTGTTTCCTTTTCTTGTCTTTGGCAGGCTTCTTCCCGGTCACTCGCGAGGCCGTCCCTCCGGCCATTGAGGCGGATCGGGAGGCCGGAGCGCGAAGCGAAGTGATCGCCGCCGCGCCCCCAGAACCATGTGAGCAGCTCTTGAGCATCGGGGCTCGCCGCCGTCCTGCTCACCGCTTGATCGTCGTCTTCTTGGCGCTTAAATCGTTGCCGCCACAATGGCGGAGGTGCAGCTCTTCGCACCGCCGGTCGGACGGGCCGGTTTGGAAGTCGCCGTCGGTCGCCGAAGCTTGGAGAGCTCCTCGGCCCGTCTTGGAACTGCCGGGCCACAGGTTAAATCAAGGGTGGTACCACAGGCTGGACACTGGACCACTGGCGCGTTCGGTCGAGGCCCAGGAGAGCGAGTTGGGGGACGTGGGCGCCCTTGTCGGCCTTGGCGGCCATCGCCGAGTACCACGGACACCAGCGTCTTTGTGCCCGGCGGACTGCCGGCGGCGAGGAGTCACGCCCGAGTGGTTGGGATGCACCAATCTGAGAGGACTCGGCGGAGGTAATTGGCTCCAGCACGAAGGGGAGGCGAGTCGGAGGGCAGGCGAGGAAGGCGCGGAACCACAAGCGGCGGCCAGCCTCGGCTGTCGCGCCTCCGCAGCGAGCCTCGAAAGGACCAGGCGGCCGTCGCTGAAGGCGACCAAGCCGAGACCGCTCAGCCGACTGCCCCGACGTCAGACACCGCCGCCGCCTCCGGCCCTCCGGCTCCGGAGGCCGCCCCCCTAGGGCGCATCGGCCTTACCTGTTTCTTTTGTTCTTTTGTTTAAAAAACTTGTTAGTTGCGAACAATTCCACCCGCGGGGTGTATTCGGCCAAGGGCCTTATGTAAATATTTATCAAATTTCCGCCTTCCCTTGCTTTGGCTCTTTAGACTTTTTTCCTTTGCGCCTTCCTTGGTTGCCGCCTTGCCAAGCCCGGGCAGCCGGTCTGTGAGGCTGCCATGCAGGTCAAGCCTCGGCTACTTGAGGAGGCAAGTACTTAACCGTTTAAACGGCCGTAGCAAGTTTGGCTGGAGATCGTGAGCCGACTCTCGAAAGTCGGCGGTCTTTGATAAAGGTTGAGATTATGAGCCATTGCTTTCGTGAGTCGGCTCGATGAGAAAGCGGGAGCGGCTTGGGCTATCGTAGCTCTTAATTCCTTAGCCGTTTTCATGTGTGCGCTCGCTCTTTCCGCCCCCGTTTACCGGCGGTCGCTCTGCGGCTGCGGCTTTCTGTAGAGAGCGGCTTTGGCGGCACATTACTTATCGACCTCGGGAGCATTCCATAACACAAAGCGGCGAGTCCGGGCGACTAGTCGGACCGGTGCGGGCGGTATGAAAAAAGGAAGCGCATTTGAGCGGGATCCATATCATACTGGTAATCAAAAAGCGGTCCCGAGCTGCGTCTCGAAGGCCTAGAGTCTTAGTACTTAATACAAAAAGGAGGGTGGCGTGATACATCTTGCATCAAGCTGTAAAATCTTGAAGAAGATTTGCGTTCCTGATAGCTCTGTTTCCTTGCAGTCGTCTCTCTTGCGTGCTCGAGGCTTACGGGCGTCGATCAAGTAGTAAGCGTTGTTCCCTAGCACCTTGCGATGATGAAGGACCCTCCCAAAGGCGCCCGACAACTTGTGGCGGCTGTTCTACGAATCGGCGGAGCACAAATCGCCCTCTTGGAATGATCTTGGCTTGACCTTGCGGTTGTAGTATCGCCGCGGACTCTGTTTGGTAGATCTTTGGATCGGTGAGTGCCAACAACCGGCCCTCTTCCGGCAGGTCGGCGCCCGTCTTGGCGTGCTTCTTGACCTCCTCTTGGTGTGTACGAGAGACTCGCGGAGAGTCGGTGTATATCCGTCGGGATAGCAACCGGCACCGTGAAGCGATGAAAGCGGCGTGAAGCGGTTGATCTGTTCGGTGTTGTCTTGCCAGACTCGGAGGGCGGAAGGTAGCTCTTCCACCCAACAGCGGCGGCGCTCGAGTGGTTCGACCAATCGAGGCTTGATGCGGATAGGATGAACCGTTGGTCCGTTCCACTGGCTGTTTATTGCGGATGGGCGGCGGGCGCTAGGTCGATCGGATGCCCTGCGTCGTAGAAAGCGAGCCAAAGCGCCTTTGGCGAAATTGGTGCCATTAGCCGGTGATGATGCTATGTGGTATGCCGTACCGCACCGTGATATCGGCAATGAAGGTCAACTAGCTGTGGGCCCGTTTAATTTCTTGATGGGCTTTGCTTCTACCCACTTGGTGAACTTGTCCCTCTGACGAGCAAATGAGTCGGCCGCCTCGGGCCGTCTTGAAAAGATCCCACCATGTCCAAGCCCCAAGCTGCGAAGGGCAGGCGATGGGGATTGTCTTGATCTGGCTTGGTGAAGGGGCTTGGGCGGAACACACAGCACCCTTGCACTTCTTGACTAGTTCTTTATGGACTGGTGCAAGCATCTCGGAGTTGGAATAAGCGCTTTGATAGTATGATCAAAGCATTTGGGTTTATCTGAGACTTTTGGAGAAGCTGTATTTACAAGAAAGTGAGTGGGAAGCTCACTGTAGCATTTCGATATTATATGTAGATGACATATTGCTGATCGGAAATGATATAGAATTCTGGATAGCATAAAGGGATACTTGAATAAGAGTTTTTCAATGAAGACCTCGGTGAAGCTGCTTACATATTGGGCATTAAGATCTATAGAGATAGATAAAGGCGGCTTGATTGGACTTTCACAAAGTACATACCTTGACAAAATTTTGAAGAAGTTCAAAATGGATCAAGCAAAGAAAGGGTTCTTACGTGTGTTACAAGGTGTGAAGTTGAGTAAGACTCAATGCGGAGCCACTGCGAGAAGATAGAGAGAAAATGAAAGATGTTCCTATGCTTGACCATAGGCTCTATCATGTATGCAATCTTTGTGTGCAGACCTGATGTGTGCCTTGCTATAAGCCTAGCGAGGAGGTACCAAAAGTAATCGAGGTGGATCCTTTGGACAGCGGTCAAAAACATCTGAAATACGAAAAGGACTAAGGATATGTTTCTCGTATATGGAGGTGACAAAGAGCTCATAAATGGCAGTTACGTTGATGCAAGCTTTGACACTGATCCGAGACGATTCTAAATCGCAGACGGATCGTATTTACACTAAGCGGTGGGCTGTCGGTTGGTGCGAGTTCTAAACAAAGCGTCGTGGCGGGATCTACATGTGAGCGGAGTACATAGCAACCGGAAGCAGCTAATGAAGAATGCGGATGAAGGAGTTCATATCGATCTAGGTGTCATACCTAGTGCATCGGGTCAATGAAAATCTTCTGTGACAATCTTGGAGCAATTGCCTTAGCAAAGGAATCCAGATTTCACAAGAGGACCAAACACATCAAGAGGCGGCTTCAATTCCATCGGGACTTAGTCAGGTGGGAGACATAAATTTGCAAGATACATACGGATCTGAATGTGGCGAGACCGTTGACTAAGCCTCTTCCACGAGCAAAACATGATCAGCACCAAGACTCCATGGGTGTTAGAATCATTACTATGTAATCTAGATTATTGACTCTAGTGCAAGTGGGAGGCTGAAGGAAATATGCCCTAGAGGCAATAATAAAGTTATTATTTATTTCCTTATTTCATGATAAATGTTTATCATTCATGCTAGAATTGTATTAACAGGAAACATGATACATGTGTGAATGCATAGACAAAACAATATGTCACTAGTATGCCTCTACTAGACTAGCTTGTTAATCAAAGATGGTTATGTTTCCTAACCATGAACAAAGAGTTGTTATTTGATTAACAAGGTCACATCATTAGTAGAATGATCGATTGACATGACCCATTCCATTAGCTTAGCACACGATCGTTTAGTATGTTGCTCTTGCTTTTATCCATGACATATACATGTTCTGTAACTATGAGATTATGCAACTCCGTTTACGGAGGAACACTTTAGGTGCTACCAAGCGTCTAGCGTAAGCTGGGTGATTATAAAGGAGTACTACAGGTGTCTCCAAAGGCAGATGTTGGGTTGGCGTATTTGAGATTAGGTTTTGTCACTCCGATTGTCGGAGAGGTATCTCTGGGCCCTCTCGGTAATACACATCTTTGAAGCCTTGCAAGCACTACAACTAATGAGTTAGTTGTGAGATGATGTATTACGGAGCGAGTAAAGAGACTTGCGGTGCGAGATTGAACTAGGTATTGGATCAAGCGATCGAATCTCGGGCAAAGTAACATACCGATGACAAAGGAACAACGTATGTTGTTATGCGGTCTGACCGATAAAGATCTTCGTAGAATATGTAGGAACCAATATGGGCATCAGGTCCGCTGTTGGTTATTGACGGAGGCGTGTCTCGGTCATGTCTACATTGTTCTCGAACCGTAGGGTCCATGCAGCAAGGTTTCGATGGCGGTTATTATGAGTTTATGTATTTTGATGTACGAAGAAGTTGAGTCCGGATGTGATCACGGACATGACGAGAGTCTCGAAATGGTCGAGACATAAAGATTGATATATTGGAAGCCTATGTTTGGAGTTGGAATGGTTCGGGTGAAAGCAGGAATTCTGAGATCTAGGGAGGTTCGGAACCCCGGGAGGTAAATGGGCCATAGTGGGCCTTGGTGGAAAGGAGAAAGGGCCAGCCCTAGGTGGCGCGCTCCTCCTTCCCCTAGTCCTACTAGGACTAGGAAGGGGCCCCCCCTCTCTCTTTCCCCTCAGGAATCCTATTCCAACTAGGATTGGAGGAATCCTACTCGGAGGGAGTAGGACTCCTGGCAGCGCCTCCTTGGCGGCCGGCCCCCTCCCCTGCTCCTTTATATCTGAGGCAGGGGGCACCCTAGAACACACAAGTTTGATCTACGGATCGTTCCTTAGCCGTGTCGGTGCCCCCTCCACCATATTCCACCTCGGTCATAGCGTCATGAAGCTTAAGCGAAGCCTGCTGCAGTGAAACATCAAGATCGTCACTGCGCCGTCGTCTTGTGAAACTCTCCCTCGACACTTTCGGCTGGATCGAGATCTGAGGGGCGTCATCGAGCTGTCGTGTGTCAAGAACTTCAGGCGCCGAATGTGGCGCAGGATCGGTCGGATCGCGAGGAGAGCGTCGACTACTTCCTCTCGTTGTGATCGCTTCGCTTGGGTCTACAAGGGTATGTAGACAACACTCTCCCCTCTCGTTGCTATACATCACCATGATCTTGTGTGTGCGTAGGAAATTTTTGAAATTACTCGTTCCCCAATGATGGCATCGAGCCTAGGTTTTTATGGTTTGATGTTTTGCAGAGTAGAACACAAGTGAGTTGTGGGCGATACAAGTCATACTACCTACCAGCATGTCATACTTTGGTTCAGCGGTATTGTGAGATGAAGCGGCCCGGACCGACATTACGCGTGCGCTTCTGCGAGACTGGTTTCACCGCTCGAGCACTCGTTGCTTAAAAGGTGGTTGGTGGGTGCTGTCTCTCTCACTTTAGTTGAACGAGTGTGGCTCGCCGGTCCTTGAGAAGGTTAAAAGCGGAGTCTATTTGTGAAATATCGTTGTGGTTTTGATCGTAGGTGAGTGGTTCTTGCTTAAGCCCGTAGCAGCCACGTAAAATTTGCAACAACAAAGTAGAGGGCGTCTAACTTGTTTTTGCGGGGCATGTTGTGATGTGATATGGTCAAGGCGTGATGCTATATTTTATTGTATGAGATGATCATGTTTTGTAACGAAGTTATC
Organism: Aegilops speltoides; assembly: GCA_021437245.1. Classification (NCBI taxonomy): domain Eukaryota; kingdom Viridiplantae; phylum Streptophyta; class Magnoliopsida; order Poales; family Poaceae; genus Aegilops; species Aegilops speltoides. The sequence continues at coordinate 32,318 of JAHHZJ010001633.1, forward strand.
GACAAGCTGGCGAGGAGCCATATGGTTGTCGCTTTATTGTATGAAATGCAATATACTGTAATGCTTTACTTTATCACTAAGCGGTAGCGATAGTCGTAGAAGCATAAGTTTGGCGAGGCGACAGCGATGCTACGATGGAGATCAAGGTGTCGCGCCGGTGGCGATGGTGATCATGGTGGTGCTTTGCAAGATGGAGATCATGAAGCACAAGATGATGATGACCATATCATATCACTTATATTGATTTGCATGTGATGTTTATCCTTTTATGCATCTTATCTTGCTTTGATTGGCGGTAGCATTATAAGATGATCTCTCACTAAATTATCAAGAAGTGTTCTCCCGGTATGCACGTTGCCAAAGTTAAATCGTGCCCGGACACCACGTGATGATCGGGTGTGATAAGCTCTCGTCCATCTACAGCGGGTGCAAGCCAGTTTTGCACATGAGAATACTCGGGTTATACTTGCGAGCCTAGCATATGCAGATATGGCCTCGGAACACGGAGACCGAAAGGTCGGCGTGAATCATATAGTAGATATGATCAACATAAGATGTTCACCATTGAAAACTACTCCATTTCACGTGATGATCGGTTATGGTTTAGTTGATTTGGATCACGTGATCACTTAGATGACTAGAGATGTCTTTCTAAGTGGGAGTTCTTAAGTAATATGATTAATTGAACTTAAATTTATCATGAACTTAGTACTGATAGTATCTTGCTTGTTTATGTTTGATTGTAGATAGATGGCTCGTCTTTGTTGTTAGTTGAATTTTAATCGTTCCTTGAAAGCAAAGTTGAAAGATGATGGTAGCAATTACGGATTTGGGTCCGTAACTTGAGATTATCCTCATTCTGCCTGAGAAGAGTTACGTCTGGATGCACCGCTGGGTGCGAACTGCTTCTTGATCTGGCGGCGGCGTTAGAGCGTCTGGCGAGCAAAGTGATGACTACTCTATAGTTCGTGTGCCATGCTTCGGCTTAGAACCGGGACTTCAGCGGCGTTTTGAGCGTCATGGAGCATATGAGATGTTCGGGAGTTGAAGTTAATATTCAACAAAATGCGGATTGAGAGATATGAAGTCTCCAATAAGTTCTATAGCTGCAAGATGGAGAGAATAGTTACATTAGTGAGCACATACTCGGAATGTGCAGGTACTACAATCACTTGACACAATTGGGAGTTAATCTTCCGGATGATTGTGTCATTGACAGAATTCTTCAATCACTGCCACCAAGCTACAAAACCGTGATGAACTATAATATGCAAGGGTTAGTAAAGACTATACGAGCTCTTCGCAATGCTAAAGGCTGCGGAGGTAGAAATCAGAAGGAGCATCAAGTGTTGATGGTCGATAAGACCACTAGTTTCAAGAAGAAAGGCAAAGGGAAGAAGAAGGGAACTTCAAGAAGAACAGCAAGCAAGTTCTGCTCGGAGAAAAACCCAAGTCTGGACCTAAGCACTGAAACTAAGTGCTCTCTCTGCAAGCGGTAGTCCTTTGGGCGGAACTGCCCCAAGTATTTGGCGGATAAGAAGGATGGCAAGGTGAACAAAGGTATATGTGATATACATGTTATTGATGTGTACCTTACTAGAGCTCATGATAGCTTTTGGGTATTTGATCTGGTTACATTGCTAATATTTGCAACTTCGAAGCAGGGGACTACTGATTAGCGAACAACGGCAAAGGGCGAGGTGGCGATCTTGGCGTGGGAAATGGTTCCAAAGTCGATGTGATCATGATCGACGCTACCTCTACATCTACCTTGGGATTAGTTTTAGACCTAAATAATTGTTATTTGGTGCTGCGTTGAGCATGAACATTATATCTGGATCTTGTTTGATGCGAGGCGGTTATTCATTAAATCGAGAGAATAATGGTTGTTCTATTTATATGAGTAATATCTTTTATGGTCATGCACCCTTGAGTGGTCTATTTTGATGAATCTCGATAGTAGTGATACACATATTCATAATGTTGAAACCAAAAGATGCGAGTTGATAATGATAGTGCAACTTATTTGTGCACTTGCCGTTTAGGTCATATCGATTGTAAAGCGCATGAAGAAACTCCATCTTGATGGACTTTTGGAGTCACTTGATTATGAATCACTTGGCACTTGCGAACCGTGCCTCATGGGCAAGATGACTAGAACCCGTTCTCGGTACTATGGAGAGAACAACAGATTTGTTGGAAATCATACATCTGGATGTATGTGGTCCGATGAATGTTGAGGCTTGTGGCGGATATCGTTATTTTCTCACCTTCACGGATGACTTAAGCGGATATGGGTATATCTACTTAATGAAACATAAGTCTGAAACATTTGAAAAGTTCAAAGAATTTCAGAGTGAAGTTGAAAATCATCGTAACAAGAAAATTAAGTTTCTATGATCGATCGTGGAGGTGAATATTTGAGTTCTGAGTTTGGTCTACATTTGAAACAATGCGGAATAGTTTAGCAACTCCGCCACCGGAACACCACAGCGTAATGGTGTGTCGAGCGTCATGTCGTACTTTACTAGATATGGTGCGATCTATGATGTCTCTTCTGATTTACGCTATCGTTTTGGGGTTATGCTCTAGAGGCGGCGCATTCACCTGAATAGAACACCGTCGAAATCCGTTGAGGCGACACCTTATGAACTGTGGTTTGGCAAGAAACCAAAGTTGTCGTTTCTTAAAGTTTGGGGATCGATGCTTATGTGAAAAAGCTTCAACTGATAAGCTCGAACCCAAATCGAATGTGTCTTCATAGGATACCCAAAGGAGGCAGTTGGGTACACCTTCTATCACAGATCCGAAGGCAAGACATTCGTTGCTAAGAATGGATCCTTTCTAGAGAAGGAGTTTCTCTCGAAAGAAGTGAGTGGGAGGAAAGTGGAACTTGATGAGGTAATAGTACCTTCTCCCTTACTTGAAAGTAGTTAAATCGCGAAACGGTTTACGAGACACCTACACCAAGTAGTGAGGAAGTTGATGATGTTGATCATGAAACTTGAGATCAAGTTACTCTGAGAACCTCGTAGATCAACGAGTAAGATCCGCGCAGTGAGTGCGGTAATCCTATTCGGAAGTCATGCTACTAGATCATGATGAACCTCGAACTATGAAGAAGCGATGGTGAGCCAGATTCATAAAATGGCTTGAGGCCATGAAATGCGAGATGGGATCCATGTATGAAAACAAAGTATGGACTTTGGTTGACTTGCGAGGTCGGCAAGCAATAGAAAACAAGTGGATCTTCAAGAAGAAGGTATGGGTGGCGGTAATATTCTTGTCTACAAAGCTCGACTTATGCATAAAGGTTTCGACAAGTTCAAGGGATTGACTACGATGAGACCTTCTCACCCGTAGCGATGCTTAAGTCGTCCGAATCATGTTAGCAATTGCGCATTTTATGATTATGAAATTTGGCAAATGGATGTAAAACTGCATTCTGAATGGATTTACGGAAGAAGAGTTGTATATGATGCAACGAGAAGGTTTTATCGATCAAAGGAGCTAACAAAGTGTGCAAGCTCGGCGATCCATTTATGGACTGGTGCAAGCATCTCGGAGTTGGAATAAGCGCTTTGATAGTGTGATCAAAGCATTTGGGTTTATCTGAGACTTTTGGAGAAGCTTTGTATTTACAAGAAAGTGAGTGGGAGCTCTGTAGCATTTACGATATTATATGTAGATGACATATTGCTGATCGGAAATGATATAGAATTCTGGATAGCATAAAGGGATACTTGAATAAGAGTTTTTCAATGAAAGACCTCGGTGAAGCTGCTTACATATTGGGCATTAAGATCTATAGAGATAGATCAAGGCGCTTGATTGGACTTTCACAAAGCACATACCTTGACAAAATTTTGAAGAAGTTCAAAATGGATCAAGCAAAGAAAGGGTTCTTGCACTGTGTTACAAGGTGTGAAGTTGAGTAAGACTCAATGCCGACCACTGCGAGAAGATAGAGAAAATGAAAGATGTTCCTATGCTTCAGCCATAGGCTCTATCATGTATGCAATCTTGTGTACCGGACTGATGTGTGCCTTGCTATAAGCCTAGCGAGGAGGTACCAAAGTAATCGAGTGGATCCTTTGGACAGCGGTCAAAAACATCTGAAATACGAAAAGGACTAAGGATATGTTTCTCGTATATGGAGGTGACAAAGAGCTCATAAATGGCAGTTACGTTGATGCAAGCTTTGACAACGATCGAGACGATTCTAAATCGCATGAGACCGGATCGTGTTACACTAAGCGGTGGGGCTGTCGGTTGGTGCAGTTCTAAACAAAGCGTCGTGGCGGGATCTACATGTGAGCGGAGTACATAGCAACCGGAAGCAGCTAATGAAGGATGCGGATGAAGGAGTTCATATCCGATCTAGGTGTCATACCTAGTGCATCGGGTCAATGAAAATCTTCGTGACAATCTTGGAGCAATTGCCTTAGCAAAGGAATCCAGATTTCACAAGAGGACCAAGCACATCAGAGGCAGCTTCAATTCCATCAGGGACTTAGTCGGTGGGAGACATAGAGATTTGCAAGATACATACGGATCTGAATGTTGCGGACCCGTTGACTAAGCCTCTTCCACGAGCAAAACATGATCGGCACCAAGACTCCATGGGTGTTAGAATCATTACTATGTAATCTAGATTATTGACTCTAGTGCAAGTGGGAGGCTGAAGGAAATATGCCCTAGAGGCAATAATAAAGTTATTATTTATTTCCTTATTTCATGATAAATGTTTATCATTCATGCTAGAATTGTATTAACAGGAAACATGATACATGTGTGAATGCATAGACAAAACAATATGTCACTAGTATGCCTCTACTAGACTAGCTTGTTAATCAAAGATGGTTATGTTTCGACCATGAACAAGAGTTGTTATTTGATTAACAAGGTCACATCATTAGTAGAATGATCGATTGACATGACCCATTCCATTAGCTTAGCACGATCGTTTAGTATGTTGCTCTTGCTTTTATCCATGACATATACATGTTCCTGTAACTATGAGATTATGCAACTCCGTTTACGGAGGAACACTTTGGGTGCTACCAAGCGTCTGGCGTAGCTGGGTGATTATAAAGGAGTACTACGAGGTGTCTCAAAGGCGGATGTTGGGTTGGCGTATTTGAGATTAGGTTTTGTCACTCCGATTGTCGGAGAGGTATCTCTGGGCCCTCTCGGTAATACACATCACTTGAAGCCTTGCAAGCACTACAACTAATGAGTTAGTTGTGAGATGATGTATTACGGAGCGAGTAAAGAGACTTGCGGTGTGAGATTGAACTAGGTATTGGATACCGGCGATCGAATCTCGGGCAAGTAACATACCGATGACAAAGGGAACAACGTATGTTGTTATGCGGTGATCGACGATAAAGATCTTCGTAGAATATGTAGGAACCAATATGGGCATCAGGTCCGCTGTTGGTTATTGACGGAGGCGTGTCTCGGTCATGTCTACATTGTTCTCGAACCGTAAGATCCTGCAGCAAGGTTTCGATGGCGGTTATTATGAGTTTATGTATTTTGATGTACGAAGAAGTTGAGTCCGGATGTGATCACGGACATGGCGAGGAGTCTCGAAATGGTCGAGACATAAAGATTGATATATTGGAAGCCTATGTTTGGAGTTGGAATGGTTCGGGTGAAAGCGAAATTCTGGAATCTTAGGGAGGTTCTGGAACCCCGGGAGTAAATGGGCCATAGTGGGCCTTGGTGGAAAGGAGAAAGGGCCAGCCCTAGGTGGCGTGCGCCTCCCCCCTTCCCTAGTCCTACTAGGACTAGGAAGGGGGCGCCCCCCCTCTCTCTTTCCCCTCAGGAATCCTATTCCAACTAGGATTGGAGGAATCCTACTCGGAGGAGTAGGACTCCTGGCCAGCGCCTCCTTGGCGGCCGCCCCCTCCCCCTGCTCCTTTATATCACGGGGCAGGGGCACCCTAGAACACACAAGTTTGATCTACGGATCGTTCCTTAGCCGTGTCTGGTGCCCCCTCCACCATATTCCACCTCGGTCATACCGTCATGAAGCTTAAGCGAAGCCTGGCGAGTGAAACATCAAGATCGTCCTGCGCCGTCGTCTTGTGAAACTCTCCCTCGACACTCGGCTGGATCGGATCTGAGGGCGTCATCGAGCTATGCGTGTGTCAAGAACTGGAAGCGGCAAGAATGCTTGGCGCGGGATCGGTCGGATCGCGAGGAGAGCGTCGACTACTTCCTCTACGTTGTGATCGCTTCGCCGGGTCTACAAGGTATGTAGACAACACTCTCCTCTCGTTGCTATACATCACCATGATCTTGAAAATTTTGTGTTCCCCAACACAAGCGGTAGGATGTTTCGTCCTTGGCGTCGGTCGCCCGGATTTTGAAATCGCCATACTCGTTCCCGAAGTCAATGGCGCTTCATATTGGCGGCGTTGTTGGAAGCAACAAAAAGTGGATTTACGTACGTGTTGAGCTTGTCGCCCTTAGGGAGGTGAGGGCCAGCCGGCTCCGGGCGGGCGCATCTTGGAAGCCGTCGAAATCGATCGCCAATAGGTAGAGTCGGTATGATGGCAAGTATTGAGTCTCGGCCCGGTCGGCGAAATCGGCTAAGCGCTGGGACTTGATGGCGGTCTTGTGATTGGTAGTAGATGGTGTAGGGAGCGGATCGATAGCCCATTTGGCCACTTTCGGCGGAAGCATCTCGACTTCGATGATCTCGGCGAGTGGGGCGGTGCGGAACCACGGTGATAGGATGCTCTTGAAAGTAAGGCTTGACTTCTTGGCGGCGAAATGCGCAGCGTAGCACATCTTCGGTAGTGAGGGTAGTTACGCGGAGGTCGGCGATTACCTCGCTCGGGTAATATCTTTGGTCTCGGACGGGGCGCCTTGCCTTCCTCTTTGCGCTCGACTACAATGTCTTGACCACCCGGCTGGTGGCGGCGATGTATAAACATGGGCTCTTTGGGAGTCGAACCACCAACACGAAGTCGCCCGACATCTTCTTGATTGGAGAAATGCCTCATCGCCTTGTGGTTCCACTCAAAAAGGTAGTCTTCTTCATCGAGTTGATACAATGGCGAGCTTTCTGTGACCGTGATGAAGCGGCTTATAAACCAAGCAGCGGTGAACTTTGCACATCAACGATCGGCTGGGTACCTCCATCCTCTCTATGGCGGCCTTGATCTTCCACGAGGTTGCACTCTATGCGTTCGAAGACCGAGAAAACCAAGGAGCTGGCGGTGGGACTCGAACACGCATTTCTGGGTTGAGCTTGATGCGGAATGGTAGTGATTCTCAAAGGTCTCTTTAAGATCCTCTATAGCGTCCGCTTCTCCGTCTTACCACCACATCATCCACATAAACATGGGCATTCTGCCGAGTTGCTTGAGGAGGCATTTACGCATCTGCGCTGAAGGTGCGTGGCATTCCTCAAGCGAGCGTCATTGTCGGTGCGAAGGCTCAAGCGGCGTGATGAATCACGGTCTTGATCTGTCCATTGGATTCACGATCGGTGATATCGAGTATGCATCCAGAAGCTCAACGGCTTCGCATCCGGTGTGGAGTCTATCACTGATCGATCCTCGGCGAACAAAGCGGATCCTTGAGCGGAGGCTTTGTTGAGGCTGGTGTAGTCGATGCACATCCGCCCTTTGCTTATTCTTCTTGACACTAATGCAGGGTTGTGACCATTAGGAAAAAACACCTCCATGATGAAGCGGCTGCGAGGGGCGAACTATCTCTTCTCCACTACTCTTCTTTTCTCTTACGGCGGTAGGCAAAAGAACTGCTGGCGGGCTTCTATCTGGCACGACATGTAGCTTGTGCTCGGCGAATTCCGTCGGTACACAGCATGTCCTTAGGGACTCGCGAAGATGTCGATTCTCACGGAGGAAATCGGCAGGCTTCGCCTTCCTATTCTTTGTCGAGGCGGTGCCCATGACAGTGTACCTCTCTGGGTGCTCCGGGTCAAGGGTATCTTCTTGGTTTCTTTAGCGGCTTGAATGATCCATACGCCTCCGACTCCTTGGGGTCGGGCGACATCTCGGCTGCTTCCCAGCCCGCCATCGCAGCAGCGATCAAGGGCCGCTTCTCGGCTGCGTTCACCAAAGACTCGGCCAGCCGGCGCTCTAAACGCCTGGCGGGCGACTTCTTATGTCGCCGGCAACAGTGATCGGGATCCCCTTGGAAGTCGGCATCTTCATCTTGAGGTAGGCGTAGTGGGGAACCGCCATGAATTTGGCGAGGCAGGCCCGGCCTAGCAGCCGTGTGGTGCAGGCTCTCCAAATCCACCACCTCGAACAGATCGGCTCTCGGCGGAAGTGATCTTTGTCTCCGAAGGGCGTCTATCGGGATCTTGCCAATGGCGAGCAGGAGAGGCAGATGCGATCCCATGGAACAGTCTTGGCCCCTTTCTGCAGCTATCTCCGCTGATTCGAGCTTCTCCATGGTATCCTTATGCAGGATGTTTATCTGCTTTGCCTCCGTCTATCGGGACCCGAGAAAGCAGACGGCCCGCCTGCTCGATGGCCAAGGTTGCTCCAGAACGAGGCGTAGAGCCGGACTCGGCATCACCTCTGGGTGATCTGCCCGACTCAGTGATAGGCTTCTTGGACCAATGCATGAACTCGGGGGAGCCTGCGCCCTTCGCGTTGACTTCTTCTTCTGCTGTTGGCGCTTTCTTCTTTGCGATCATCTGCGGCCAGTGAACACTCGTATGCTCCGTGCTCTTGGGAACTTCGTCTGGACGCGCCCGACTGGCGAGCCGAAACTCGCTGCGTAGGCGGCGTGGTAGCCCTAGGCGGCGGCGGAGGCGAGCCGTCTCCTTAGCGATCTGACGAGCGGTGGCACTACGGTGGTGTGGTTCGATGGCTTGGCGCCGCTATGAAACTTGCAAGGACCATCGAGTGCGCTCATAAGAAAGCCGGCAACCAATTGGACTTGCCGCCCATACGCGCTTGGCGGAGGCTGCCCCTCACAGTTCTTGGTCTTCTCTGCTGCGACTGCCTTGATTGGAAGTCGGTGTGGGGCTTTCGCTTGTTGTCGTTCTGCTGCTGCCGCCCGGCTTTGGCGTCTCGGCCGGCGTTACGGGACACTGGGGAGTCACCTTGCGGTAGCGTTGACTTGGATCTCCGTCTTCATAGAAGTCGGCCGTGGCGTACTTATGCGCTATGATCAGCGGTTAAATCGAGGTTTTGGGCTTGTCGCGAGAGGAGCTTGTGCTTGAGGAGGTGCCCTCTCGGCACCGGCCGTAAAAATACTCAATGGCTGCACCTCGTGCGCCCTCATGAGGAGTTCGGACTCGCCCGCGCATGAGATAGTCGTAGCGTCGATTCCTCGGGGCCTTGCACGCTGGGAGAAGGCTGGCGGCTTGGGGAGTCGCTTATGCGTCTTTGGTGAAGTTGCGAATGAAGGCTTGATGAAGTCGACCCAGCTGTTGATCTTGCGGGGCTTCGGCTGTTCAGCCATGTCCGGGCGTGCCACAGGCATGAGGAACATACTTTACGACAACTTCGCTTGTTGCCGTTGGCGATATCAGCGGCTGTGGGTAGTCTATCATCAATCCTCGGCTTCCGGGCTGGTGTACTTAGGCGTATCTCGTGGGGCGTGAACCCTTTGGGAAGGGCTGCGTCTACGTCTGCGAGGTCGAGAAGCAAAGCGGACCCAGCTCGTCTTCTTCTTCTAACGCCGAGGATCTGTGGAGTCGGTCGATCCGGTGGCGGGCATCGTTCTCTCCGACTCCCTCTCGGCTAAAGGCGGTCTCCGAGTCGGATGCTCAACGGTGGCGGAGGCTCGCCGTTCTCTTGAGGCGGAGGCGGATAATCATCGCCCGCTCCTTTGCTGCTGAGGCCATCTTAGTGGCGTTCGATGGAATCTTGAGTCGGCTGTGGCTCGCAGCAGCTCCTTCTCTCTCCTCCCGCGGACTCCGCCCGATCGGCGTCCGGGAGGTCAGCATATGATCTCGGCGAGGGTAAGTCGTCATTCTTTGCTGCTGGCGTCGCGCGGCCGCCTGCCGCGTTTTGCGCATCAACGCGTCGAGCTGCTGGACTCGCTCCGTCATCTGCAGCGCTCTTCACCGTCGAGTTCCTTAGCTCTTGATGCGCCGCTTGGCAGCGGCGGATGTTCTCAGCGGGGTGGCGTGCAGGCGCCGCTCCGAATAGATCGGCGATAGCGGCGCGCTCTCGGACCGCACCAAGGCGGCTCGGCCCGGTCGGGCGGCGAGCCGCTGCAACCGCGGTCCATCTCGGCTGATATGCTTGGACAAGCGTCTCATGCGCCAACTTCTAAGCGCCTTCAATGGCTGAAGGCGGCGCTCTTCCGGCATCTCTGCGTCCGCGTCCTCTGGGAGGCGCGGACAGAGTCTGCGAGGCAGCGGGCAGTGGGTCTGGGCGTTTTCACGGAGTGCTCACCGTGGCCAATGGCGAGCACCTCCGTGGCGGCGCTTCCGTTGCTCTCCTCGTGCAGGCGGCTGCGTCATCAAACTCCTGCGTTGGTGGGGAAGGTATCAAGCGTCTGGCGTCGGAGTCGACCGGCGCCGGGTCGGAGGAGCCTCGGACTCCAAGTCTGGCAGGCTCGCTGGCGACTTGAAGTTGGTCGAGAGGCCCGCGAGAAGGTTCGGGGCCACCCCGCGCTGCGCTTAACGCGGGTTCGTCGGAGGCGCACCTCGCCCGATGAGTTGGCGAGCCGCTTCGCATTGTGACATGGCTTCAGCGCCAGCAGGCCGCGTCGTCTGAACTCCATCGAGCGGCCGGGCTGGCTGCGCTTCGCCGAGGAGGAAAAGGTTCCGTCGAGCAGATCTCGGGCGGCGGTGCACCTCGCCCACGGTGGCGCCAAATGTCGGGGGTTGGGTGCGACATATGCCAGGTGGCTTATCATGGTGGGGGCGAGTAGAAACGTCGTGGTGCACAGAAGCAGGTTGGCGAACATACTGCCTTGGTGAATCTTACCCGGCCGGGGCTCTCAGAGGAATAACACCCCTTTGCTGCTCTGCGGGGTCTCGCGCAGTCACTATGGGGTGATAGTACAATGGTACTCCTCGGCTGTGTGGGCGGCGGAGGAGCAAGGCTAGCTCTTTCCTTCTTGCTATGTGTCTAAACCTATCCAGGGTGAACCCTTTGCATGGGTGCCCGGGGGTTTATATAGGCCTACCCGAAGGTACAATGGTAATCCATTGGCGTGGCCCCAGATCGTCGATCTCTCTTCAGCCATCCTCCTGCCCGGCTTGGGGCCGCCGTGGCCTGGCCCATGATTGACAAGAGAACTCTTGTCTGGCGCTCTGATGGTGAGCTCGGTCATGGGGTCGTGGGAGCAGTGCCGCCGTCTGTCGGTGATCACTTGTCGCCCTCCCGTCAATCTGGTTTATGGCTTGTGGGGCCTGGCCGGGCGGCCAGGACTACTGGGGAGGCCCGACTCTGTAGGGCCGTCTTGGACTCTCGGCCGTCTTCTTCTATCTCGGCAGGGGGGGCCGGCGATCTCAGGCGTCTGGCGCGCCGTCGTGAGGCACGATGCTTGTGCTGCTGTGTGGTGAAATCAAGGAGGCATAGCTGCGATGCCGCGCCTCACGGAGATCTCGATGCCTTGACTCCTTGTAGCCATGCCTTCTTCCGTGGGTCAGGGGACAGCCGCGATGGGGCTGTACCCGCATCGATCTTCGTGAAGGTCGGGCCGACTCTCGATCGGCCCCTTGAAGTCATAAGCCGGAATCGGCTTGTTCGAGTCGCCGTCGAGGACTGCTTCTTGAAGGTCTCAGTGGGACTCGGCCTTGGAAGGTCGCCGCTGGGACTTCGGCCTTCGAAGGTCGCATGGTGGGACTCGGCCTTCTCGAAGGTGCGCCCAGGACTCGGTGAGGCGCGACCAGCCCGATGTCTTGAAAGATCTTGGGTCTGGGTCGGCCTACCCATGGCCCATTACTCTGACACTTTGCACAATTGGCTGGCGGGTGTCGGTTTCTCCAACTTTAGTTGGATCAGTGTGCTTCCTTGGGTCCTTGTTGAAGGTTAAAACAGCACTAACTTGCGAAATATCATTGTGGTTTTGATGCGTAGGTAGAGCGGTTCTTGCTCAGCCCGTAGCAGCCACGTAAAACTTGCAACAACAAAGTAGAGGGCGTCTAACTTGTTTTGCGGGGCATGTTGTGATGTGATATGGTCAAGACGTGATGAGATATAAGTTGTTTTATGAGATGATCATGTTTTGTTGAAGTTATCGGCAACTGGCAGAAGCCTTATGGTTGTCTCTTTATTGCATAAGATGCAAGCACCAAATAATTGCTTTACTTTATCGCTATGCGATAGCAATAGTTGGCGAGGCGACCATGTGACGACACATTGATATAGATCAAGATGATGGAGATCATGGTGTCATGCCAGTGATGATGGAGATCATGACGATGCTTTGGAGATGGAGATCAAAGGCTAAAGATGATGAAGGCCATATCATATCACATATTTTGATTGCATGTGATGTTTATCTTTTATACATCTTATGTTGCTTAGTTCGGCGGTAGCTTTATAAGATGATCCCTTACTAAAATTTCAAGGTACAAGTGTTCTCCGTGAGTATGCACCGTTGCCAAAGTTCGTCGTGCCGAGACACCACGTGTTGATCGGGTGTGATAAGCTCAACGTTCATCTACAACGGGTGCAAGCTAGTTTTGCACATGCAGAAATACTCGGGTTAAACTTGACGAGCCTAGCATATGCAGATATGGCCTGGAACACTGAGACCGAAAGGTCGAGCGTGAATCATATAGTAGATATGATAAACATAGTGATGTTCACCATTGAAAACTACTCCATCTCACATGATGATCAGACATGTTTAGTTGATTTGGATCACGTGATCACTTAGATGATTAGAGGGATGTCTATCTAAGTGGGAGTTCTTAAGTAATATGATTAATTGAACTTTAATTTATCATGAACTTAGTCTGATAGTATTTTACAAATTATGTTGTAGATCAATAGCTCGCGTTGTTTGCTTCCCTATGTTTCTATATGTGTTCCTAGAAAACTAAGTTGAAAGATTATAGTAGCAATGATGCGGACTGGTTCGTGATCGAGGTTTATCCTCATTCTTTGCCGCAGAAGAATTATGTCCTTGATGCACGCTAGGTAGCGGACCTATTGCGAGGAAGCGGATGCAAATGTTATGAGCGTTTGGCTAGCTCAATATGATGACTACTTGATAGTTTAGTGCACCATGCTTAACAGCATAAAATCGGGACTTCAAAGGCGTTTTGAGCGGCATGGACCATATGAGATGTTCGGAGTTGAAGTTAATATTTCGAGCAAATACCGAGTTGAGAGATATGAAGTCTCCAACAAGTTCTATAGCTAAAAGATGGAGGAGAATAGCTCAAGCAATGAGCATGTGCTCAGATTTTCTGGGTACTACAATCGCTTGAATCAAGCGGGAGTTAATCTTACATATAAGATAGTGATTGACAGAGTTCTCTAGTCACCATCACCAAGTTAGTAGAACTTCATGATAAACTATAGTATGCAAGGGATGATGAAAATGATTCTCGAGCTTTTCATGATGCTGAAATCGATGAAGGTAGAAATCAAGAAAGAGCATCAAGTGTTGATGATTAATAAGACCACTAGTTTCAAGAAAAGGGCAAAGGAAAAGAAAGGGAACTTCAAGTAGAATGACAAGCAAGTTGTCACTCCTATGAAGAAGCCCAAAGCTGGACCAAAGCCTGAAACTGAGTGCTTCTACTGCAAAGGAAATGGTCAGTGGAAGTGGAGATGCCCTGAATATTTGGTAGATCAGAAGGATGGCAAAGTGAACAAGAGTATATTGGATATACAGGTTATTGATGTGTACCTTACTAGTGTTTATAGTAGCCCCTGGGTATTTGACACTTGTTCGGTTGCTAAAAATTAGTAACTTCAAAGCAGGAGTTACAAAATAAGCAGAGATTAGTTGAGGGTGAAATGCGATGTGTGTTGGAAGTGGTTCCAAGATTGATATGATCATCATTGCACACTCCCTATACTTTCAGGACTAGTGTTAAACCCAAATAAATGTTATTTGGCATACGTGTTGAGCATGAATATGATTTGATCATGTTTATTGCAATCTGATTATTCATTTAAAATCGAGAGAATAATTGTTGTTACATTTACATGAATAAAACCTTCAATGGTCATACATCCAATGAAAATAGTTGGTTGGATCTCGATCGTAGTGATACACATATTCATAATATTGATGCCAAAAGATGCAAAGTCGATAATAATAGTGCAACTTATTTGTGGCACTGCCGTTTAGGTCATATCGGTGTAAAGTGCATGAAGAAACTCCATAAAGATGGATTTTTGGAATCATTTGGTTATGAATCATTTGATGCTTGCGAACCGTGCCTTTTGGGCAAGATGACTAAAACTCCATTCTCCAGAACAATGGAACGAGCTACTGACTTGTTGGAAATAATACATACCGATGTATGCGGTCCAATGAGTGTTGATGCTCGTGGCGGGTATCGTTATTTTCTGACCTTCACAAATGATTTGAGCAGATATGAGTATATCTACTTAATTAAGCACAAGTCTTAAACACTTGAAAAGTTCAAAGAATTTTAGAGTGAAGTGGAGAATCATCGTAACAAGAAAATAAAGTTTCTACAATCTAATCTAAGAGGAGAATATTTGAATTACGAGTTTGGCCTTCATTTAAAAACAATGTGGAATAGTTTCACAGCTCCCGCCACATGGAACACCACAGCGTAATGGTGTGTCCGAACATCATAACCGCACTTTATTAGATATGGTGCAATCTATGATGTATCTTACCGATTTATCACTATCGTTTTGGGGTTATGCATTAGAGACAGCTGCATTCACTTTAAATAGGGCACCATCAAAATCCGTTGAGACGACGCCTTATAAACTGTGGTTTGGCAAGAAACCAAAGTTGTCGTTTCTTAAAGTTTGGGGCTGCGATGCTTATGTGAAAAAGTTTCAACCTGATAAGCTCGAACCCAAATCGGAGAAGTGCGTCTTCATAGAATACCCAAAGGAAACTGTTGGGTACACCTTCCATCACAGATCCGAAGGCAAAATATTTGTTGCCAAGATGGATCCTTTCTAGAGAAGGAGTTTCTCTCGAAAGAAGTGAGTGGGAGGAAAGTAGAGCTGGATAAGGTAATTATACCTTCTCCCAAATTAGAAAGTAGTTCATCACAGAAATCAGTTCGAGTGATTCCTACACCAATTAGTGAGGAAGCTAATGATGATGATCATGAAACTTGATTAAGTTACTCTGAGCGTCGTAGGTCTTCCAAATACGATCGGCACAGTGGTATGGTAATCCTGTTACGGAAGTCATGTTACTAGACCATGATGAACCTACAAACTATGAGGAAGCGATGATGAGCCAGATTCCATGAAATGGCTTGAAGGCCATGAAATCGAGATGGGATCCATGTATGAGAACAAAGTGTGGGTTTCTTTGGACTTGCCGATGATCGGCAAGCCATGAAAATAAATGGTCTTCAAGAGGAAGGCAGGCGCTAATAGTAGTGTTACTATCTACAAAGCTCGACTTATGCATAAAGATTTTTGACAAGTTCAAGGTGTTGAATACAATGAGATTTTGTCACTCATATCGATGCTTAAGTCTGTCCGAATCATGTTAGCAATTGCCACATTTTATAAAATCTGGCAAACGGATGTCAAAACTACATTCCTTAATGGATGTATTAAAGAAGAGTTGTATATGATCCAACCAGAAGGTTTTGTCGATCCTAAAGGTGCTAACAAAATGTGCAAACTCCAGCGATCCATCTATGGACTGGTGCAAGCATCTCGGAGTTGGAATATACGCTTTGATGAGTTGATCAAAGCATATGGATTTATACAGACTTTTGGAGAAGCCTGTATTTACAAGAAAGTGAGTGGGAGCTTTGTAGCATTTCCGAAACTATATGTAGATGACATATTGTTGATTGGAAATGATATAGAAATTCTGGATAGCATAAAAGGATACTTGAATAAGAGTTTTTGAAAGAAAGACCTCGGTGAAGCTGCTTACACATTGAGCATCAAGATCTATAGAGATAGTTCAAGGCGGCTTGATAAGATTTTCAATGAATACATACCTTGATAAGATTTTGAAGTAGTTCAAAGTAGAACAGTCAAAGAAGGAGTTCTTGCACGTGTTGCAAGGTGTGAAGTTGAGTAAGACTCAAAAACCGACCATGGCGAGAAAATAGAAAAAGAATGAAAAGTCATTCCTATGCCTCGATCATAGGTTCTATAAAGTATGCTATGCTGTGTACTAGACCTATTGTATACCTTGCTCTGAGTTTGGCAAGGGAGTACAATTTTTGATCTAGAAGTAGATCACTGGACAGCAGTCAAGAATATCCTTAGTAATGACTAAGGAAATATTTCTCGGTTATAGAGCTGATAAAGAGTTCGTCGTAAAGAGTTACGTCGATTCAAGCTTTTGCACCAATCCAGATGACTCTAAGTCTCAGTCTGGATACATATTGAAAGTGGGAGCAATTAGCTAGAGTAGCTCTGTGCACACCCACTTAGTTTCTTTTGTTGAGCTTTCATATATTTATAGCTCTAGTTTGTCCGTTGCATGGAAATCCCTACTCACTCACATTGATATCTATTAATGGGCATCTCCATAGCCCGTTGATACGCCTAGTTGATGTCAGACTATCTTCCTCCTTTTTTTTCTCCACAACCACCGTTCTATTCCACATATAGTGCTATATCCATGGCTTACGTGTTGGGGAACGTAGTAATTTCAAAAAAATTCCTACGCACACGCAAGATCATGGTGATGCATAGCAATGAGAGGGGAGAGTGTGTCCACGTACCCTCGTAGACCGAAAGCGGAAGCGTTAGCACAACACGGTTGATGTAGTCGTACGTATTCACGGCCCGACCGATCAAGCACCGAAAGCACAGCACCTCCGAGTTCTTACACACGTTCAGGTCGATGACGTCCCTCGAACTCCAATCCAGCCGAGTGTCGAGGGAGACACTACTAGGAAAAGGCATGCTAGTGGCGCACCGAATTTGCCTTCTAATGGCGCTCTTGATGCGCCAGCCAGCATCACGCCATTAAATTAAATTCTAATGGCGCACTCTTTAATCGCGCCATTAGTATCACGGTGTTCTAATGGCGCTGCGTAGTGCGCCATTAGTATAACTGCGGTGTGTCATTAGAATGCCTCCCGGGGCCATATGTACAAATGTGCTTTGGCATTCTAATGGCGCACCAGCAGCTAATCGCCATTAGTGTGATGATCACAAAGTCGCCATTAGTGTCTTGTGTGGTGCGCCATTAGTATGAATATTAGGTTTTATTTTTTTTGCTTTTCTGATTTTTGCACATGTTACAAAATATATTATTGCATAGAATATAGGCAGACACCGCAGCAACATCAGATTCATCAAATACAATAGAAGATTAGTCTCCGAATACAATTCATCATATTAGTCTCCGGATTCAAAAGACGGACAAAGATAAAACATTACAAGTCTCAAGACCGTGAGTATCGAGTTTGCCTTCACATTACAAGTCGATGTCGATCATCTAAACTACCATCACATAGAAGAGCATGGTCATCACGATGAGCATCATCGCGATCAAAATGGTCTTCATCCGGTTCCTCAACGCTCCTCCTCTCTCAGCTAGATAGCGGTATTATCTAGATTCGGCCTCCGCCCTAGTGGTGTACCCTTTATAGCCTTGCCATTGAAGCGGTGAACACATCTCCGACCTCCTCCCGGTCATCGTAGATTCAGGAACCTTACCCTTTACCACGACATCTGACGGCATCTCTATGCACAAGCCAAACAACAGACAATACATAAGCAATGTGTAAGTATGCAACAAAAGGATCGGAAGAGAAAAGCAAGACACTAATAGCACGATTCATGGTCCTACTAATAAATAGCATCGATTACATCTAAGTTGAACAACCGTCCAAACCAAAGAGACATCTGAATTCATTAAAGTTTAATTACAACATGAGCCAATCAATGTTTGAACTACACATCACTACTTTTGACTCAACTCATCGGACGAGGCGTGGGTGAAGCCGCCATCTGTCGTGATGGTCATGAAATCACGATCGTTGTCACCTGCATTTGTAGCGTTTCATCTATCTCACTATTGGACGGTTGATATCGAGGAAGAACTGCCCCGGTATGAAGGACATCTTGATGGATGATGTCCGCAAACTCCGGCGGATCGCGAAAGAATTCTTATGCGAGGTCCCGCGTCTGGACTGCCGACAAGCTCATGGCCCAATCTTTGAGATTATCTAGTAGCGAAGGTGATGATGGTCGCTACGATCGCCCGCATGTGATGGAGGTGTAGTAGGCATCCTTGACCGCCGGTGACTGCTTGACCGCTGAGAACTTCGTATTGTGTGAGAAGATGTGCTTGCCGTACTATGGCGGCCTTTGGTGAAGGTGCCTCCGATTTAGGCGTGGCAGGGAGAACATCATCAAGAACTTTCTTGACATTTGTGTAGTCTATCATGGATTCGGTTACGGAATCGAAATCGTGGCCATGGAATATTTCGGGCTTAAGAGGATGAGTGTGCAATGTGTGTCACTACGAACACGGAATGTTAGAAAAAAAGAATGATCGAAATCTAAGAAATCATATGTTACAGAGGCGGTTAAGGGCTGACTTACTCGGAAAGTAAGGCACAAGGAAGTTATCCTTATCTGCGTTTGCGAATAGCGCCTTGAGGTGTGAACTACTTAACTTGGCGGTCCCAGCGCTGCTCAAGTGCTTGCACACGCATGTAGAAGAATTCGACTATCCGCGATGTTAGAGGTATTGTCTCTAATGATCCACATCTCATGCTTTCGTGAAAACAGCCCGAGACGAAGGTGTAGTGCAGCGGATGAAGGTTAAACATAGCAAAGATGTCATCAAACGCGGGGCGATCATACCCCGATGTTGCCATCCACAAAGCCCTTGCTCTCTGGCACCTTGGCCGAAACCGGTATGCCACATCCTTCTCTACGAGGCGCCGCTTCTCCAAAATCGAGAACAACATCGCGCGAGACTCCGCATAGCACGCGGTTGCGGCATTCAGCATATTTGGCGGTAGCATCGCCCTACCCCACATGCACCCTCCTCGAGATATCCTTAGGTGAAGGTGGCCCGTCACGAGCACGGATCGAACTTCGGTGCGGCTGGCGGCTCGCTTTTGGCGCCCTTGATAGTCTTCGTTTCGGCCCTTCTTCTTGATCTCTGTAATGGGACCGAGTTACGCTCCTGAGACCGCCTTCTTGAGCGTGTTGGGGCTGATAATATTTTCGCCTCAGCTATCGAGGCTCGGTGAAGGCGCGGCCGGAGGCGTGTCTGAAGCGAGCATGAGCGGCGCTTGTTGCAATTGGATTTCTCGCCGTACCAGCTAGATCGCGGTGGTCTTGGTTGGAGTTCTTGAAAGAGGCCCATGAGAACTTCGTCGGCGTACCCATGTTAAACAAAGTACTTATCAACTTTGGTAAATGTACCGTCGTCGTTATAAATCGCCGTCCGGATCTGTGCCATAGGGCTGTCCGGATCTGTGCCATAAGGATGTCCGGCAAGTTCGGTAGCGTTCGCGGCGTTCTTGCCATGGCTTGGCGCGGCACGGTGGCGGTCTTAATACGTGGGGTGGTGTCCCCGCCCCCAAACGAATCTGGCTCTTGACCATAGCGAGGGGCGATTCTGCGATCTTAGGGTCATCTCATCTTCTTCGTCGGTCGGCCGGTAGTCAGATCGGAGAATGCTGACTTCGTCGCGACTGGCGGCACCGGACCACTTCAACCCTATACATTGTGGTTGGCATCGGATTACCGTGGAACATGGGGTTGCCGGTTGAGCGATTACGCCCTTAGCGACATCGACCAACTTCGGCGCCCATGAAGTGCGAAAAAGAGTGCAAGGCGTCGGGCGTGCCTGCGAAAACATGTATAGGGCGTCGGGATGCCCATCAAAACAAGGAGATGAAGTCATCGGCGAGAAGGCAGATTACCGTGATGCCGTCGAGCTCGGCTAATGTCGAGCACGCATAGTGATGGCGTGCAAGCGATGGAGGCGCTTCTTTGGCGAGTGTCTTGTGGCGTACACGGGTGCATTAAGCTCCAATGCGGGTGCGGTGCGGAGACCTGAATACGCCTCCGCCGGAGACACCAATAAGCGCCGCCGCCCAGAACACCAATGGCCGCGCCAGAAGTGGCTGTGCGATTGCTAGCGTGAAAGGCTGAGGAGCAGGGGAGCCCCTTTGGCGCCCGCAATCCCGTCGTCGGCCCATGAATCAACGTAGGCCACCATGGCGTTGGCGTCGTTCAAGTTGTTGTTGCACTTGCTCATGGACAAGCTCCGGAATCCGCGCCACTTGTGCCTTGAGTTCTTCAACCTCGCGTCACGGCTTTCGAGCTGGTCTTTTCTCCTTCGCGCACCAGGCGGTATAGTATGACACCCATTTTGTGGACAAGCCTTTGCGGCCACCGACGGTGGCGTCGGCTTATCGAGCTTATCCTTCTTTTTCATTACGTTCAGCGCCCTATTTAAAGCGGAGTTGGAATAAGCGCTTTGATAGTGTGATCAAAGCATTTGGGTTATCTGAGACTTTTGGAGAAGCTGTATTTACAAGAAAGTGAGTGGGAGCTACAGCATTTACGATATTATATGTAGATGACATATTGCGATGGAAATGATATAGAATTCTGGATAACATAAAGGGATACTTGAATAAGATTTTTCAATGAAAGACCTCGGTGAAGCTGCTTACATATTGGGCATTAAGATCTATAGAGATAGATCAAGGCGGCAATTGGACTTTCACAGCACATACCTTGACAAAATTTTGAAGAAGTTCAAAATGGATCAAGCAAAAGAGGTTCTTACGTGTTACAAGGTGTGAAGTTGAGTAAGACTCAATGCCCGACCACTGCGAAGATAGAGAAAATGAAAGATGTTCCTATGCTTCACCATAGGCTCTATCATGTATGCAATCTTGTGTACGGACGATGTGTGCCTTGCTATAAGCCTAGCGAGAGGTACCAAAGTAATCGAGGTGGATCCTTTGGGCGTGATCAAAAACATCTGAAATACGAAAAGGACTAAGGATATGTTTCTCGTATATGGAGGTGACAAAAGCTCATAAATGGCAGTTCGTTGATGCAAGCTTTGACAACGATCGGACGATTCTAATGACCCGGATCGTATTACACTAAGCGGAGGAGCTGTCGGTTGGTGCGAGTTCTAAACAAAGCGTCGTGGCGGGATCTACATGTGAGCGAATACATAGCAACGGAAGCTAATGAAGGAGTGGATGAAGGAGTTCATATCCGATCTAGGTGTCATACCTAGTGCATCGGGTCAATGAAAATCTTACGTGACAATCTTGGAGCAATTGCCTTGCAGGAATCCAGATTTCACAAGAGGACCAAGCACATCAGAGCCTTCAATTCCATCAGGGACTTAGTCGGTGTGGAGACATAGAGATTTGCAAGATACATACGGATCTGAATGTGCGGAACCGTTGACTAAGCCTCTTCCAGAGCAAAACATGATCGACACCAAGACTCCATGGGTGTTAGAATCATTACTATGTAATCTAGATTATTGACTCTAGTGCAAGTGGGAGGCTGAAGGAAATATGCCTAGAGGCAATAATAAAGTTATTATTTATTTCCTTATTTCATGCATCATTATTGAGGTCACATCGATAGTAGAATGATCTGATTGACATGATGGCCCATTCCATTGAAAGCATGCACCACGATCGTTTGGTATGTTGCTCTTGCTTTTATCCATGACATATACATGTTCACCGTAACTATAGATTATGCAACTCCGTTTACGGAGGAACACTTTAGGTGCTACCAAGCGTCCTGGCATGTTGGGTGATTATAAAGTACTACGAGTGTCTCAAAAGGATGTTGGGTTGGCGTATTCGAGATTAGGTTTTGTCACTCCGATTGTCGGAGAGGTATCTCTGGCCCTCTCGGTAATACACATCACTGAAGCCTTGCAAGCACTACAACTAATGAGTTAGTTGTGAGATGATGTATTCGGAGCGAGTAAAGAGACTTGCGGTGGCAGATTGAACTAGGTATTGGATACCTGATCGAATCTCGGGCAAGTAATCATAGATGACAAAGGAACAGCGTATGTTGTTATCTTGATCGACGAAAAGATCTTACGTAGAATATGTAGGAACCAATATGGGCATCAGGTCCGCTGTTGGTTATTGACGGAGGCGTGTCTCGGTCATGTCTATGTTCTCGAACC
This sequence comes from Aegilops speltoides, assembly GCA_021437245.1. Lineage (NCBI taxonomy): Eukaryota > Viridiplantae > Streptophyta > Magnoliopsida > Poales > Poaceae > Aegilops > Aegilops speltoides. The sequence goes on from JAHHZJ010001633.1 coordinate 54,587, forward strand.
GTAAGATCCTGCGCTTAAGGTTTCGATGGCGGTTATTATGAGTTTATGTATTTTGATGTCGAAGAAGTTGGTCCGGATGTGATCACGGACATGGCGAGTCTCGAAATGGTCGAGACATAAAGATTGATATATTGGAAGCCTATGTTTGGAGTTGAATGGTTCGGGTGGCAATTCTGGGAATCTAGGGAGGTTCTGGAACCCGGAGTAAATGGGCCATAGTGGGCCTTGGTGGAAAGGAAAGGGCCAGCCCTAGGTGGCATGGCGCCTCCCCTTCCCTAGTCCTACTAGGACTAGGAAAGGGGCAACCCCTCTCTCTCTTTCCCCTCAGGAATCCTATTCCAACTAGGATTGGAGGAATCCTACTCCCGGAGGGTAGGACTCCTGGCGCCCTCCTTGGCGGCCCCCTCCCCTGCTCCTTTATATCTGAGGCAGGGGGCACCCTAGAACACAAGTTTGATCTACGGATCGTTCCTTAGCCGTGTCGGTGCCCCCCTCCACCATATTCCACCTCGGTCATACCGTCATGAAGCTTAAGCGAAGCCTGCGCGATGAAACATCAAGATCGTCCTGCGCCGTCGTCTTGTGAAACTCTCCCTCGACACTCGGCTGGATGGTCTGAGGGCGTCATCGGCTATGCGTGTCAAGAACTGGAGCCCGAATGCTTGCCGGGATCGGTCGGATCGCGAGGAAAGCGTCTGACTACTTCCTCGTTGTGATCGCTTCGCTTGGTCTACAAGGTATGTAGACAACCTCTCCTCTCGTTGCTATACATCACCATGATCTTGTGTGCGTAAAATTTTGAAATTACTCGTTCCCCAACACAAGCGGTAGCTGCCATGTCTGCGTCCTTGGCGTCCCGGTCGCCCGGATAGTAACGAACCACTAAATCGGAGTCGCCATAGCCACGAGATCCGGCGAATGCGAGTTCCTAACGAAGTCGGAGCCGTGGACGGCGCTTCATATTGGCGGCGTTGTTGGAAGTAATAAGTGGATTCAGTGCGTATTTGAGCTTATATAGCCCTTAGAGGTGAGGGCAAGCCGTCTCGAGCCGGGCGCATCTTGGAACCGTCGAAATCACGTTCGCCAATAGGTGAAATCGGGCGGCGGCAAAATTGATCTCGGCGGTCCCGGCGAAGTCGGCTAAGCGCTGGGACGATGGCGGTCTTGTGATTGGTAGTAGATGGTGTAGAGCGGATCGATGCCCATTTGGCCCTTTCGGTAGGAAGCATCTCGACCAGATGATCTCGTGAGTGGGGGCGGTCAGGAACCACGGTGATGGATGCTCTTGAAAGTAAGGCTTGACTTCTTGGCGGCGAAATGCCGCAGCGTAGCACATCTTCGGTAGTGAGGGTAGTTACGCGGAGGTCGACGGTACCTCGCTCGAGGTAATATCTTGGTCTGGACGGGGCGCCTTGCCTTCCTCTTTCGCTCGACTACAATAGCATCTTTGACCACCGGTGGCGATGTATAAACGCATGGGCTCTTTGGTCGAGCCACCAACACGAAGAATCGCCGACATCTTCTTGATTGGAGAAATGCCTCATCGCCTTGTGGTTCCACTCAAAAAGTAGTCTTCTTCATCGATTGATACAATGGCGAGCTTTCTGCCCGTGATGAAGCGGCTATGAAATAAGCGGCGGTGAACTTTGCACATCAACGATCGGCTGGGTACCTCCATCCTCTCTATGGCGGCCTTGATCTTCCGAGGTTGCACTCTATGCAGCGTTCGAACCCGGAAAACCAAGGAGCTGGCGGTGGGACTCGAACACGCATTTCTGGGTTGAGCTTGATGCGGAATGGCGTGATTCTCAAAGGTCTCTTTAAGATCCTCTATGGCGTCCGCTTCTCCGTCTTACCACCACATCATCCACATAAACATGGGCATTCTGCCGAGTTGCTTGAGGAGGCATTTACGCATCTGTGAAGGTGGCGCCCGGCATTCCTCAAGCGAGCGTCATTGTCGGTGGCGAAGGCTCAAGCGGCGTGATGAATGCGGTCTTGATCTGTCCGTTGGATTGACGATCTGTGATATCGAGTATGCATCAGAAGCTCAACGGCTTCGCATCATTGTGGAGTCTATCACTGATCGATCCTCGGCGAAACAAGCGGATCCCGGGCGAGGCTTTGTTGAGGCTGGTGTAGTCGATGCACATCCCCTGCTTATTCTTCTTGACACTAATGCAGGGTTGTGACCATTCGGAAAAAACACCTCCATGATGAAGCGGCTGCGCGGGCGAACTATCTCTTCTCCACTACTCTTCTTTCTCTTGCGGTAGCGCAAAGGGCTGCGGCGGGCTTCTATCGGCACGACATGTAGCTTGTGCTCGGCGAATTCCGTCGGTACACAGCATGTCCTTAGGGACCGCGAAGATGTCGATTCTCACGGAGGAAATCGGCAGGCTTCGCCTTCCTATTCTTTGTCGAGGCGGTGCCCATGACAGATTATACCTCTCTGGGTGCTCGGGTCAAAGTATCTTCTTGGTTTCTTTAGCGGCAGAATGATCATACGCCTCCGACTCCTTGGGGTGGGCGACATCTCTGCTTCCCAGCCGCCATACGCAGCGCGATCAAGGGCAGCTTCTCCGCTGCGTTCACCAAGACTCGGCCGGCGCTCTCGGCGCCGCCGGCGGGCGACTTCTTATAGTCGCCGGCGATCGAGGATCCCCTTGGAAGTCGGCATCTTCATCTTGAGGTAGGCGTAGTGGGGAACCGCCATGAATTTGGCGAGCAGGCCGGCCTAGCGGCGTGAATGCAGGCTCTCCAAATCCACCACCTCGAACAGATCGGCTCGGCGGAAGTGATCTTTGTCTCCGAAGGGCGTCTATCGAGATCTTGCCAATCGGCCCGAGCAGGAGGCGGGTGCGATCCCATGGAACAGTCTTGGCCCCTTTCTGCGCATTTATCTCCGCGATTCGAGCTTCTCCATGGTATCCTTATGCAGGATGTTTATCTGCTGCCTCCGTCTATCCGGGACCCGCGAAAGCAGACGGCCCGCCTATCGATGGCCAGGTTGCTCCAGAACGAGGCGTAGAGCGGACTTCGGCATCACCTCGGGTGATCTGCGACTCGGTGATAGGCTTCTTGGACCAATGCATGAACTCGGGGGCTTACGCGCCACTGCGTTGACTTCTTCTTCTTTGTTGGCGCTTTCTTTGCGATCATCTGCGGCCAGTGAACACTCACGTATGCTCCGTGCTCTTGGGAACTTCGTCTGGACGCGCCGGTAGCGAGCCGCCTGGCTGCGGAGGCGGCGGTGTAGCCCTGCGGCGGCGGAGCGACCGTCTCCTGGCGATCTGACAGGCGGTGGCACTACGGTGGTGTGGTTCGATGGCTTGGCGCTATGAAACTTGCAAGGACCATCGAGTGCTCATAAGAAAGCGGCAACCAATTGGACTTGCCGCGCCATGGCGGCAGGCTGCCCCTCACAGTTCTTGGTCTTCTCTGCTGCGACACGCCTTGTTGTTGGAAGTGGTGTGGGGCTTCGTTATTAGTTAGCTGCTTTGCCATTTGGCGTCTCGGCGGCGTTAGCGGGGCTGAAGTCACCTTGCGGCAGCGTTGACTTGGATCTCCGTCTTCATAGAGGAGTCGGCCGTGGCGTATTATGCTATATGATCAGCGGTTAAATCGAGGTTTCGGGCTTGTCGCGAGCTTGTGCTTGAGGAGGTGCCCTCTCGACCGGGCCGTAATACTCAATGGCTGCACCTCGTGCGCCCTCATGGGGATTTGACTCGCCCGGCGCGTGAGATAGTCGTAGCGTCGATTCCTCGGGGCCTTGCACGCTGGGAGAAGCTGGTAGCGGCTTGGGGAGTCGCTTATGCGTCTTTGGTGAAGTTGCGAATGAAGGCCGGTGAAGTCGACCCAGCTGTTGATCTTGCGGGGCTTGGCTGTTCAGCCATGTCCGGGCGTGCCACAGGCATGAGGAACATACTTCGCGGCAACTTCGCTTGTTGCCGTTGGCGATCAGCGGCACGTGGGTAGTCTATCATCAATCCTCGGCTTCCGCGGAGGGGTATGCCCAGGCATCTCGTGGGGCGTGAACCCTTTGGGAAGGCTGCGTCTCACGTCTTGAGGTCAAGCAAACCCAGCTCGTCTTCTTCTTGCTTGAGATCTGTGAGTCGGTCGATCGGTGGCGGGCATCGTTCTCTCCGACTCCCTCTCGGCGGCCAAAGGCGGTCTCCAGTCGGATGCTCAACGGCGCGGAGGCTGCCGTTCTCTTGAGGCGGAGGCGGATAATCATCTCGCCCGCTCCTTTGCTCTGACCATCTTAGTGGCGTTCGATGGAATCTTGAGTCGGCTGTGGCTGGCAGCAGCTCTTCTCTCTCCTCCCGCGGACTCCGCGATCGGCGTCCGGGAGGTAGCATTGATCTCGGCGAGGGTAAGTCGTCATTCTTTGCTGCTGGCGTCGTGCGGCCGCCTGCCGCGTTTTGCGCGTCAACGCGTCGAGCTGCTTTGGACTCGCTCCGTCATCTGCAGCGCTCTTCACCGTCGAGTTCCTTAGCTCTTGATGCGCTTGGCAGCGCGGATGTTCTCAGCGGGGGTGGCGTGCAGGCGCCCGCTCGAATAGATCGGCGATAGCGGCGCGCTCTCGGACCGCACCAAGCGGCTCGGCCCGGTCGGGCGGCGAGCCGCTGCGGCCGCGGTCCATCTGGCTGATATGCCGGACAAGCGTCTCATGCTTGCCCTTCTTAAGCGCCTTCAATGGCTGAAAGGCGCTCTTCCAGCATCTCTGCGTCCGCGTCCTCTGGGAGGCGCGGACGGTCTGCGAGGAGCATGGCGTGGTCTGGGCGTTTTCCGGGCTCCGTGTGGCAATGGCGAGCACCTCCGTGGCGGCGCTTCCGTTGCTCTCCTCGTCAGCGGGCTGCGTCATCAAACCCTGCGTTGGTGGGGAAGGTATCAGCGTCTGGCGTCGGAGTCGACCGGCATCGGGTCGGAGCCTCGGACTCAAGTCTGGCGGGCTCGTGGCGACTTGAAGTTGGTCGAGGCCGCGAGAAGGTTCGGGGCCACCGCGCTGCGCTTAGCAGGTTACGTCGGAGCACCTCGCCCGATGAAGTTGAGCGCTCAGCTTATGGCTTCAGCGCCCATGGCCGCGTCGTCTGAACTCCATCGAGCGGCGGGTGGCTCGCTTCGCCGAGGAAAAGGTTCCCGTCGGAAGCAGATCTCGGCGGCGGTGCACCTACGCCCCGCAGTGGCGCCAAATGTCGGGGGTTGGGTCGCGACATATGCTTGGTGGCTTATCATGGTGGAAGCGAGTAGAAACGTCGTGGTGCACAGAAGCAGGTTGAGAACATGCCTGGCCGAATCTTACCCAGCCGGGGCTCTCAGAGATAACACCCCTTTGCTGCTCTGCGGGGTCTCCGCAGTCACTATGGGGTGATAGTACAATGGTACTCCTCGAGCTGTGTGGGCGGAGGAGCAAGGCTAGCTCTTTCCTTCTTGCTATGTGTCTAAACCTATCGAGGCTGAACCCTTTGCATGGGTGCCGGGGGTTTATATAGGCCTACCCGATACAATAGTAATCATTGGCGTGGCCCCGTCGTCGATCTCTCTGACCATCCTCACCTGCCCAGGGCCCTTGTTGTGGCCCATGATTGACAGAGGCTCTTATCTGGCGCTCTGATGTATGAGCTCGGTCATGGGGTCGTGGGAGCAGTGCCGCCGTCTGTCGGTGATCCTTATCGCCACTCCCGTCAATCGGTTTATGGCTTGTGGGGCCTGGCCGGCGGCGGACTACTGGGGAGCCGACTCTGTAGGGCCGTCTTGGACTCTCGGCCGTCTTCTTCTATCTCGGCGGGGGCAGCGATCTCTCAGACGTCTGGCGCGCCGTCGTGAGCCACGATGCTTGTATGCCTTTGTGGTGAAATCAGGAGGCATAGCGCGATGCAGCGCCTCACGGAGATCTCGATGGCCTTGACTCCTGTAGCCATGCCTTCTTCCGTGGGTCAGGGACAGCCACGATGGGGCTGTACCCGCGCCGGTCTTCGTGAAAGGTCGGGCGACTCTCGATCGGCCCCTTGAAATCGCAAGCCGGTCGGCTTGTTCAGTCGCCGTCGAGGACTGCTTCTTGAAGGTCTCAGTGGGACTCGTATACGGAAGGTGCTTGGGACTCGGCCTTGAAGGTGTGGTGGGACTCGGCCTTCTCGAAGGTGCCATTTGAGACTCGGTGAGGCGGCGACCCTTGATGTCTTGAAAGATCTTGGGTCTGGGTCGGCCTACCCATGGCCCATTACTCTGACACTTTGCTACAGGTGGCTGGTGGTGTCGGTTTCTCCAACTTTAGTTGGATCAGTGTGCTTCCTTGGTCCTTGTTGAAGGTTAAAACAGCACTAACTTGCGAAATATCATTGTGGTTTTGATGCGTGGGTAAAGCGGTTCTTGCTCAGCCCGTAGCAGCCACGTAAAACTTACAACAACAAAGTAGAGGCGTCTAACTTGTTTTTGCGAGGCATGTTGTGATGTGATATGGTCAAGGCGTGATGAGATATAAGTTGTTTTATGAGATGATCATGTTTTGTTGAAGTTATCGAGTTGGCGAAGCCTTATGGTTGTCTCTTTATTGCATAAGATGCAAGCACCAAATAATTGCTTTACTTTATCGCTGTCGATAGCAATAGTTAGCGGCGACCATGTGCGACACATTGATATAGATCAAGATGATGGAGATCATGGTGTCATGCCGTGATGATGGAGATCATGGCGATGCTTTGGAGATGGAGATCAAAGGCTAAAGATGATGAAGGCCATATCATATCACATATTTTGATTGCATGTGATGTTTATCTTTTATACATCTTATGTTGCTTAGTTGTTAGCTTTATAAGATGATCCCTTACTAAAATTTCAAGGTACAAGTGTTCTCCGTGAGTATGCTGCAATTGCCAAAGTTAAATGCGTCGAGACACCGCGTGTTGATCGGGTGTGATAAGCTCAACGTTCATCTACAGCGGGTGCAAGCTAGTTTTGCATGCGAAATACTCGGGTTAAACTTGGCGAGCCTAGCATATCACGAGATATGGCACGGAACTTTGAGACGAAGGTCGGCGTGAATCATATAGTAGATATGATAAACATAGTGATGTTCACCATTGAAAACTTCTCCATCTCACATGATGATCGAGACATGTTTAGTTGATTTGGATCACGTGATCACTTAGATGATTAGAGGATGTCTATCTAAGTGGGAGTTCTTAAGTAATATGATTAATTGAACTTTAATTTATCATGAACTTAGTCTGATAGTATTTACAAATTATGTTGTAGATCAATAGCTCGCGTTGTTTGCTTCCCTATGTTTCTATATGTGTTCCTAGAAAAACTAAGTTGAAAGATTATAGTAGCAATGATGCGGACTGGTTCGTGATCGAGGTTTATCCTCATTCTTTGCCTGAAAGAATTATGTCCTTGATGCACGCTAGGTAGCAGGACCTATTGCGAGGAAGCGGATGCAAATGTTATGAGCGTTTGGCTAGCTCAATATGATGACTACTTGATAGTTTAGTGCACCATGCTTAACACATAAAATCGGGACTTCAAAGGCGTTTTGAGCGGCATGGACCATATGAGATGTTCGAGTTGAAGTTAATATTTCGAACAAATACCGAGTTGAGAGATATGAAGTCTCCAACAAGTTCTATAGCTAAAAGATGGAGGAGAATAGCTCAAGCAATGAGCATGTGCTCAGTTTTACAGGGTACAATCGCTTGAATCAAGCGGGAGTTAATCTTACATATAAGATAGTGATTGACAGAGTTCTCTAGTCACCATCACCAAGTTAGTAGAACTTCATGATAAACTATAGTATGCAAGGGATGATGAAAATGATTCTCGAGCTTTTCATGATCTGAAATCGATGAAGGTAGAAATCAAGAAAAGAGCATCAAGTGTTGATGATTAATAAGACCACTAGTTTCAAGAAAAGGGCAAAGGAAAGAAAGGGAACTTCAAGTAGAATGACAAGCAAGTTGTCACTCCTATGAAGAAGCCCAAAGCTGGACCAAAGCCTGAAGCGAGTGCTTCTTGCAAAAAATGGTGGGTGGAAGTGGAGATGCCACTGATATTTGGTAGATCGGAAGGATGGCAAAGTGAACAAGAGTATATTGGATATACAGGTTATTGATGTGTACCTTACTAGTGTTTATAGTAGCCCTGGTATTTGACACTTGTTCGGTTGCTAAAAATTAGTAACTTCAAAGCAGGAGTTACAAAATAAGCAGAGATTAGTTGAGGGTGAAATGCGATGTGTGTTGGAAGTGGTTCCAAGATTGATATGATCATCATTGCACACTCCCTATACTTTCGGGACTAGTGTTAAACCCAAATAAATGTTATTTGGCATCTGTATTGAGCATGAATATGATTTGATCATGTTTATTGCAATCGGTTATTCATTTAAAGTCAGAGAATAATTGTTGTTACATTTACATGAATAAAACCTTCAATGGTCATACATCCAATGAAAATAGTTGGTTGGATCTCGATCGTAGTGATACACATATTCATAATATTGATGCCAAAAGATGCAAAGTCGATAATAATAGTGCAACTTATTTGTGGCACTGCCGTTTAGGTCATATCGATTGTAAAGTGCATGAAGAAACTCCATAAAGATGGATTTTGGAATCATTTGGTTATGAATCATTTGATGTGCGAACCGTGCCTTTTGGGCAAGATGACTAAAACTCCATTCTCGAACAATGGAGCGAACTCTTGACTTGTTGGAAATAATACATACCGATGTATGCGGTCCAATGAGTGTTGATGCTCGTGGCGAATATCGTACCCGAACCGAGGGCTTCAATGCCAAAGGGCTATTGTCTTGCAGCAAGGGGGTTCCTCCTTGAATAATTCATAGAAGATTGTGAACCCGGATCTTTCGGCTCTGTAAATAAATTCCACATACCACCGTAGAGAAAAAGGTACACGGTTCAATCTGGGCGTATTTTTTGGGGGCGTCACCCTACCAACCTTTACTTGAATCCTTTTATTTATACCACCTCGGCGTTTAAGGCGGTTTCAAACGGTCTTGTGAGCGGGTGTTCCCTTTATTCGGATTCCCATCAATACGGATGTGGGTAACAACGGCCCGTTACCGCCTCCTCCATCGAAGGTGAGTTCCAAGCGGTCCGCAGGGATGGCTCTTTGTATTCTCCTCTTTATAATGAGACCAAAGGCTCGTTTATTTTCTTAATCCTCGTCAATTTGCCCCTACGCCACGAGTTCCAACACCAGGCTCTAGATTTGAGCACCTCGGACCTTTAACAATGTCGGCTCCGACCTCTGAGGCTGGTGGGTGCCCTCCTACGTCATGGAAGAGGGCGTGCTAGCGAAGAAGCTGGTACGACCTACGAGATTTCGCATAGGTTCGCCAAAGGGCAAGTCATTCCTACTCCGAGCCGGCCTGGCGTCGTGTTTGTTCCTCCGTCGGGGTTTAGGCTTCCCGATGGATCCTTTTGTGAGAGGGCTCATATTTTATTACGGGCTGGAATTCCATGACTTGGCCCGGTCCATCCTCCATATCTCGCCGTTTATCGTCATCTGCGAGGCCTTCCTCCGCTTCCCATCACCGGTTTGTGGCTCAAAACCTTGGCGTGGGCGAAGATGATTGAGGCGTCGGTAAAGTCTGAGGCGGTCATAACAAGAAGGCGATGCTCCATGGCGAGGGCTCTTTCGAGAGGAGCTCGGCTTGTGGCGGAGGTGGTTCTATATTACCTCTCCGAGGGCGCAAGCCGCCGCCCATCTTTTCTCGGGCCCTCCACAGCGGTTGATGTCATGGTGACCAGCGGCTCAAGCGGGGGCCGTCAAGGGCGTTCCCTTATTGCAGGGCGGATTGAGACCTCCAAGAGAGGAGATCAATCGGTCGTAGTGATGCGAGTTATCTGATTGGCGTCTTCGCCCGCAAGCGTCGCCCCTCCGCGTGTAAATTCAATCCGGAGGGCCCGAGCTCTCAACACTTTATGGGTGCGGCGCTGGAAATGTACAAATTGTTCTTGGATCACAAGAAGCATGTCGGAATTGACGAGGATGCGGCCTAAGCGCTCGCCGGATCTTTCGGGTAAGTAGCTCTTGTCGGACACACCGTTGTTTGCGTATTCTTGAATTTGCCTCTTAACCAATCATCCTTTGAACAGGAGTGGATAAGCGCAAGAGCAAGCGTCGGTGTCGGCCCTCCTCCGGAGCCGCGCGGATCCGTGTTGGTCAAGATCTTGGAGGTTGCGCCTGGAGGAAGGCGAAGGGAAACGAGAAACTCTGCCTCTACCAAGGAGCTTTGAGAAAAGGGTGGATGAAATCCCTCCTCCCGGGAGAAAGGACCCCTCAACCGGAGGCCAAGGCCTCAAAGGGGAAGAGATCTTCACAGAGAGTCACGTATGCAGGAAGCCCGCCGCACTATCTCCCAAAGGAATCAGCCCTCCGGTATGTAAGTAAAGCAGGGGAGTTTTGTAATAAGGACATCCCTATTTCTTACGAGGATAACGAAGTTTTTACCTTTAGTTGGATCTCCGTCCTTCTCTGAGCTTCGTCTTGAGGACCTTAATGCGGAGATGATGGAGGAGCCCC